>JANHZU010002078.1:39174-50041 GCA_032468055.1 Acrochordus granulatus | reverse complement strand
AAGAAACATTTCCAAACCACCCATGAAAGACCCCTGGAAAGGCATTGCTGAGGGAAAAGGCAGTTTTGCCTCAGCAGCGGCGGCAGCAGATCCTCTGAGCCAGCAGGGGGCTCCAGACAGCAGACAGCCTAGCAGCAGCCTCGAAGCAGATCTGTAAGTGCTGGTTAGTTTGCTCTATTTCTGCTTTATATCGTATGTTAATCATTGTTATTTGTTTCAGATGTTAGGGTCAATCATTTCTACATCAAATTCCATTGAAAATGATTGTTTAGTGAATATTTTTGGAGACGTGGAACGGATCGTCCAACTTTACATTGTTTCCTATGGGAAACCTCTTTTCGCTTTAAGAGCATTTCACACTAAGAGCATTATTCTGGAATGGATAAGTCTTATCTTGTGAGGCTCCACTGTATTTAAACTCTGAAACTGCCTGCACTAATAAAGTGCAATAGGTAGCTATAATTAATTGGAAGACATATTAATGATCTATTATAAACTCATTTCTGCCAAAATATAGGTATACTGCACCAGATTCATGGGGTATTATCCTGAGATAATATTATATTAGCACACATAGTTGGATGGTTTATCATATTACAGCAATGTTTATATGACATAATTCACTAAATCAAGAAAGAATTAAAAAATTTGTGCAGACATGAAAACTAGATCAAATGAACCAATTAATTAACTTTGAGGGTGATCAATTTAACCTCCTAGGTGTGGCAGCTTTGAAGGGATTAAACCAATTCTCCCTAGTCAGCTTAACTGACCAAGGTTAAGATATTAAAAAAAACTCTTTCTAAAATCAAGATTCTCATTTTTACTTTCCATGGTATAGTAGGCTGGGAATGACAATGGATATAAATGGTTGAAGTAAGCATCTCTTCTCCCAAATCCGTTTATAATAACCTCACTTCTAGTCATGTTGTTGCAAATATTTAAACAAGTTTTATTCTAGCTGAAACTAAATAAAAGACCTTTGCATCAGTTTGGAGGATTAAATTACTTGCTATACAACTGAATGACATCTATGCCGTGAGGACAAAAGTCAAATAAATTAACAGGGAAAGGTGTCTATATCAGTCAGATGAGCCTAGATGTGTCTAGCTCAATACTATAATATAAATTGATTTTCGAGCACTATCTATTCATTTTATAAACAATAGAGTGGCGCAAATGGTTAAGAGCTCGGCTTACCGGCTAGAAGTCCAGCGGCCTGGGATCGCGACCCAGCATTGCCGCGCAGCAGGGTGAGCGCCTGCTGTTCTGCCCCAGCTCCCGCCCACCTAGTGGTTTGAAAATGCACGAGCACGAGTAGATAGATAGGTACCGCCCCTTCCGGCGGGAAGGTAACAGTGTCCGTGCGCCTTAAGGCGTCCAGTCATGCCGGCCACATGATCATGGAGCCGTCCCAGGACAAACACTGGCTCTTCGGCTTAGAAATGGGGATGAGCACCGCACCTTAAGAGTCAGTCACGACTGGCAGGGTCTCCTTTTTTACCCTGATGTGGACTTGAAAATGGTTCATTCATATACAAGTCCAGCTTCTTAAACAGCTCTGAGACTTTAAGTATACAGTGTATAGAAAAATAGAGCAATATATACATGGTTGCTCATTTGCAGTTAGTACATAGGGTTATCTTGAGTACCTGAATTATATATTTTAGTGACATCTGCTGGCATACAGAAGAACATAACATATAAATGATTTCTAAATATTTCATAAATAACACTATTCTGATTTACTTTTATACTGCAAATAGCTCTAGACCTGTTTGAAGCAAATGGTTTGATTGAGTTTATTGTAGTTATTTCAGTTATAATTTCCATGTCAAATTGCAGTTTGTTGTAATTCCACAGTTCTCTCTACAACTCTTTTGAGGACTACATATTCCAGAAAAAAACGCCTGGACATTGGAAGGCACACTTTGCTGTTGAATACCTAATTTATTTTATTTTTATCTTATATTTTATTTAATATTGTCTTGCAAGTATGCTGAGAGCTGCTAATCCTGAGTCAAATTCCTTCCACATTTAACTTACTCGGCCAATAAAGGATCTGAATAAATACACTGCTTTATTTGCAAGATAATTCTTAAGGCTTCAAGCCCCACAAATTGCTTATACAATATTAGACATTGAGCAGAGATCAGATTATTTATTTGTTCACAAAGAGTTTTTCTTATGAAAACTTTGATTTTGAAAAAGAAACATTCAGAGAGTAAATCTAATTCACTGATTGTTCTAATGTGAAATATCTGAGTATTCTTATTACAGTGCTTAATTTAAACTTGGAATTATTTTTTTCTAACACTCTTTTTGTAATTTTTTTCTCTTCTCTTTCAGTCTTGGTCTTTGTAATGGGCAAAGAAGGGGTCCATGGAGGCGGATTGAATAAGAAGGCATACTCAATGGCAAAATACTTGAGAGACTCTGGGTTCTAGTTGCTAGGCAGACTGTTAAGTATTAGGGAAAATTGCTATTAAACTTTCCTGACAGTAATTTACACTGTGGAAATTTTATTAGCAATGCAGGGTGATGGGGAATGAACCTGTGTCTCCTTTGTATCCCTCTGTTGGTGGGGAAAGGTGTTATTCTTTCTTTATTTCTGTTCATCCTTATTTCCTTGTGTACTCCAGCATTGGTTATGGTTATGGGAAAGAGAAACTGTCCAAAGAGGGACACTCAATAAGAAAGCTAATGAACTGGCTTTATACCTGCTGAGGTTTGATATCTAAGCAACCTCTCCCCATTCACATAGCAACTCTCATCACAACCCTCTTGTGTTCACCGTACTATCAGCCTATAGATGACAAATTATTTACACATCTTTTCCCTAATGTCATGGATTCACTTACTATTTTTTGTTGGTATGTTAATCACTGTTGTATTCATATTCTATATCTGGCACCATTTAATGCAAATAGATGATATTCATGATACATTGAAGTCTTGGGAAGAAAATCATGCTAAGTCCAGACTTTGCTTTGTCTTAGCGATCAATGTGACATTGAGAACTAAACCAATTTAAATGAAGTGAAATAAAGGTGCCGATTGTACAATCAAGATTGATCAATGCCTCTTCAGCACTTTGAGCATTTACACAGCTCATTAGTCTTCCTTTATAGAGCATGGTTGGGAGGGATAAAGTGCATGCATATCTCTACTTTCTTCCCCCTTGTCCTCATCCACTTCTTTTTTATTTCTTTGCATCCATCTTCTATCTATAAATACGTTTTTTAAAATACAGTGCCTGGTTTGTTTAACCAATTTGCTGCTTGAAAGCTGTTAAAATTGTTGCTCTAGTTTTGTTGTTGCTCTTCTGTGTAGACTTGCAAATTCTTCATGATGTCTGAAGCACATCCTGCTTTTAAAAGGGTAACTGCAAAACTATGAAAAGGTGCCGATGCACTTCTCCCATCACCTAACCACCATCACCATCTTGAATGAATCCCCAGGGACATTCCATCACCACAATAGCTCAGGCACGTAACTTTCTTTGCCAGCTCCTGTTCTGTAGTTGAATTGTAAAAAGGCTGCCATCGTGGACTTTAGATATCCCAGTGTAACCATCTGGAGTGTGTCCAGTTTCATTTTTTTCATAGGACCAATTTTGATTTGCAGCTTGGGTTTTATATGATACTGCAGTGTCACTGTCAGCAAACTGCCACCTTTGGTTATACAGGTAGCACCTTGACTGATGTTAGTCTGTTGGAACGTTGATAGGGATATTAAGACTTGCTGCTTTGATACCAGTGTATGTTTTGAAGGTTGGTAGTTTTAAAATAAAACAGTCCAAATAAATACATTTCAAATCTAATTTTCATTTGGTCTGCTATGCCCTAGCTGCAGAAATGGTGAAGTAAATTGCCTTGTGCACTAGTCATCTGAAACATGTAACCAGATTGTCAGTTTGAGTATGGTACTAACATGTATGTTCATTTAAAAGAGAACTGCAGAACTCTGTATACAAGAGAGAAAATGAAAGATGGTCTTGGTTGGAATAACTGAGTTGGCTGTCTTGTGATAAATTTTTAATATGTATTCTGTGCCATACTAATGTTTAAAAAAATGATCTGTTGCTATTGTGAGATGGATTTTAACTACAAGAATGGCTTCTTCCGAATGGCACTACTTTAGGGACACTCTAGTATTTGCTTCTATTGTTTGAGCCTTGTGGATAATGTACAGACTTAAACAAATTCTTGTTGCTGATTTGTTCATTTACTTCCCTGCACTTTGTTACATCTGGGATACAGTCTAACTCATCTGATTTAATATGCATTTCAAAAAATGCCATAACTATTAAACACCTTGTTTACAGACAGATGAAATAAATTTATTCCAACCAAATAAAGTATGAATTAGTGTGTTATGTGATATTTTCTTCATTATCTTTGTGGTGACTTATCTGTCCCATCTATTAAAATGCTTACTTGGTTCGTATTTTAAAGCAACTCATGGGTCATAATGGAAATGACAGAATTTTGAACGTAGCACTCTTAAAATTTCAAGACTATAAAGATTACTTGGATATCTTTATTAGCTTTCAGCAATAAAACTTGAGGCAGACTTAATGTAATCTACAGTACAGGATAAAGTAAGGCTTACATTCTGTAAGGGACCTCCTTAACAGCAAAACTAATAGCCTGAAACTATTGTTTAAAAACTAATTTTACTGTTCAAGAGTGCTGATTGCATGTATTGCACTTTCTGTTCCTGCCTAAAGGATGCTATTCTTAACATACATTCTACTGACTTTTTTTCCCTTAAATTGCTTAAACAACTATTAGTCCAATTCTTTTGTTACACAAGAGTCAACACTTTGGAAAGAAGAAACACTATATATGGTCATCATAAACTCTTGAACGACTGTGGCTCTGTTCCAGTGTTTCTGGTTTTTAGCCACTGATCCATTCCTATGAACCCATAGTCAGGGAGGCATGCTGACTTGACAGCATGCATGAAATGATAGAAAATGGTTGCTTGCCATTCAGTGGTACTCAAGGTGAGTATGTGGCTGAATTAGTGAACAGGCCTAGTATGTGAATGTGTGAAAATTGCAGCAGGGCACTTTGTGGACTTTTGCATTAACATATGAGAATTGTTGCTTTGTTGGACTGAACACAGTATATGGCATTTTATGATCCAAGATTACTATGTTATAATCCAACTCTTATAATCCAAGAGTTGTAGTCTATGGAATACTGAATTATGTGTCAGAGGTGCTTTGAAAAAATTGCTGGAACATTTTGGAAGTAGTCATAGAATGAGGCATTAGTTTTTAAGAGTAATACCCGATGCTCACTCATAAAGTGGCTTGCTGCTGTTTCCCTCTTTTACTTAGACTAGCTTCCAGCCCTCATATTTTATCATCATCTTCCTCCCATCCTAGTAGTAATCAGTGAGCTTTCAATATCTTAGTGTCATTAAACTGGGTTTGCATATTAAAAATAAGTCCAAATCAACCATTTCTTTCTCTTTTTGGATTAATGTGCCTTATAATTAGCATTACTTGAAAAACCACTCTTTAGTTTCTATTTCAAATTTTCCTACAATTTATTCCACTGAAAAAATAGCTCCAGTTCCGCTGCTCATTTTCTGGGGATCCAGGAAGAAGCTAGATGATCTTTAGACTTATCTCTGAAGCAAAGTTCAGTTTTTATTTTTATTTCTGTTTACAAAACAAAAAGCAGCAAACATACCTAATACTCATCCCTCCTATTTTCCCAACAACTGTTAGATGGATTGGGCTATGAGAGAAACTGACACAAAGTCACCCAGTTGGCTTTTATGCCTAAGGTAGGATTAGAACTCAAGTCTCCTGGTTTCTAAGATGATGCCTTAACCACTAGACCAAACTGGCTCTTCTTACTCCTTATTGATCTTACTGCTCATTGGAAACACAGAAAATTTGAGTTTTTTGCTCCTAATCAAGGGCACCTTTGCTGCATGCTTCCCCTTTGCTGAAATGACTAGCATCATGCCCATAATTTTAAAAAAATATCTTTCATTGAAGAGAAAGGGAAATAAACTTTGGCACATTAAAGCTGGTATTTATAGACTTTGTCAAGGGAATAATACATGGCAGGCATAGTGACTCAAATATTTTTTTAAGAATCAGTTCTTAAAATTATGTTATTTCAAGATAACAGGTTTTTAGAAGCAAATTGTTCCAAATATTACTCTGAAATTTATATTTGTGGTGGTTAGCTTAGATAACAATACTTTTTGTATTATACTGTAGATTTTTTTAAATATAGGCTATTTTTGGGACCATTTCAAGCAGCTTGAAGACATGGCTTTGCTACCAATGGAATAAATGTCCTATATGTACGCTATTTTTTATTGATAATTATAAATTTAATTGCCATGCAATCTTGTTTAATTTTCTGAAGGTTCTTTAATATCACATTTTTCAGCAAGTTTGGGAGGGGGAAGTAATTTGTATTCAATATGGCAGTTCTGCTTTTGCTCTGCATTGAATTGAAACTGAGTTTGATCAATAATCAAAAAGTTGCTTGCTATCCTAATTTAGAGCTATTGCTGAACTTTGATTAGTACAACTGTGCTCTGAAGTTTACATTTTTGTCTATGTAAAGAACTCACAAGTTTTCAGTGGAAGACCTTGGTTTCTAGCATTATCACCCTTCAAGTGTTTTTATTCAGTCCCAAATCCCACCTATCAATTTTTAACTTGGTAAGTAACTTGGTAGTTTTAAGATTACAATTAGAGAAGTTTCCAAATATTAGTATATTAATATAGGGATGGACGTCCATGGACCGTATACAACTTGATACTGTGCAAGTTTTCATGATCAAAAATAATGAAAATGGAGACTTAGAAAGTAAACTACACTTCCACCTTTAAACAATCCCAAAGTTCTAAATCATACTAAAGAGATTTAAGAAAGGAAATGGTAATTACTGCCCAAAGGCTTCCCATTCCTCTCTTAAACTATTCAAAAGAGAAAAATAGGACTCTACCCTTTCAGTGATGGGAAACATAAATTCACCAGGCACCATTTGGCTACACGTCATTGCTCAAAAAGTCATTTTTCATACCAAAACAATCCATTAGACCCTGTAATGTAAAAATTGTCTTAGTTTTGTGTAACAAGTGTTCATGCACTATGGTCAAACTATGTTTTGAAGTCCTTTTATATCTGAATAATAGAATACTTTATGTACAGATACATAACTATCAGTTGGATGAAAACTGATAACTTCACTCTTGCCTAATCATGCTTGAATGTCTCAGGATTCCAAGCAGCTTGTCAAATAATTTGAAGTCAATGCCTGCCATATTCTTCAAGTAATAGTTCTTTAAAAAAGCTTTGTAGGATGAATATTTGCAAACTATTCAAACATCAGGTTAAAGAATCATAGAGGAATTATCTTTCAGACAAATGGTAAAGCACAGATTTCTGAACATATAAAACAGCTGCTGAACTCTACAAAGGAAAAGTCATTTTTTTCAGAGGGTGAATTGAAGAGCTTGCAAAACAGTTGCCTCAATAAATTAGGAATAGGGATTTGCTAATTCTAAAGCTATCTCTGCTCAGGCAATAAATAGTGTTGTACATTTTAAAAATTAAATTTAAACATTTCAATACTTTAGGTAATACTGGAATTAAAAAACTAGGCTTTAGTATGTTAATATATTAGCATATACCAGCAGAGTACTGATATGTGTGTGTATCTGCATACACGCATGCATGCACAGAGAAGGAGCCATGATACATTTATAATTCTCCATTCAGATATAACCTTTAGAACTGGCTGTGATTCATCCATCAGAAATAACCTTCCTTTCTATGCTGATGGACAGAGACATTGTCAGTATGAGCACTTTTCATATTGACAATGTTGCTGAGAAAAACAAGCCCTTAGAGAAAGGTACAGTTCTTAAAAATAATGAGGCATAGGACAAGCTCATGTTGAAGTCACGATGAAGGCTTCTTTATTAATTTATTAATTCTACAAATCTTAATGTGAAAGTTCAAAGTCTTTTATAAACAGTTTATGAACATCGATTTTCCTTTTGTTCATTTTTTTTAATCTTTTAGGCACGAAAGCTAGGTGATGACTTGGGCCAGTCACTCAGCCTAATTCACCTCACAGGGTTGTTAATGGGGAGAACAGGAGGAATACTATGTATATTTGCTGCCTTGAGTTATAAAAATAATAAAGGCTGGAAAAATATGTGAAAAGATATTTCTTACTTATTCAGAGAGGCTTCCAAAATACTTAAGATTATTCTGAAATATATTTGCTGCAACGGAGGTGTATTTAATATAAATATTCAGGTCTGGCTGAAGTGAATTACATTCAAGAAATGAGAATGTTACATGCATAAGCAAGTGTTTTCCAAAGCTTACCACTATCCTGTTAATTTAGAGGTTCTACTCAGATGCAGCTTTTTTCATAAAGAGAATTATATTATTCTCCAATAAAGCATGGTAAGAGCGATTAATTGAACTTTCTGGCAATATGTAGTGCAGGAAAGGGGTATTACCATTTTTGGAAGAATAAAGGAATTCACAGTCTTTTAACACTGATCCACATATGTTGGTAAAATGGCTATTAAAGTAAAAAATGTGTTTGTTAATATCCTTTCAGACTTTACTGTACAAGGCCATATAAAAAACAACTCTGTAGTTTGACTATACAGAAGCATACTTTACTTTTTTACAGTTACACTTCTATATAATTATTTTCATGATATATTGTAAGTAAAATCCTGTTAACAGCTATGAGCATTCATTTTCAAATTCAATACTTAGTTTGATTTATTTCTGTGCATAGTTTCAGCAAGCTAATGCAGTTTCAGTTCTTATTACAAGATGTGCTTCCTTTGTGAATCAGTACTTCACACAAACTGTTTCCAATATGACTCTAATAGGTGGTATACTTCAAGATTATCTTTCTGCATTGGTCCCAATCCCTGTCTGAAGAAAGCGGAATATGAGTGAAGTACGCCAATGAGCATGGGGTTATCCTGTTAATTTCCTTAGAGATGGATTCGGCTAAGACATGTTGAGATTTTTTTACCTGGTCCTTGCAAACACAATAGGACAGTGGAAAAGACAGTCAAAACCCTTTCCTATAGAGTTCCAAGCCCCAACTCCTCTTTTTTGAGAGATACTCTTGGCAGACAAATATAGAACAAGGCTATCTTGTTCTTTAAATGGTGCTGGTTCTTCTAGGGGAAGACTTCACAGACATACACCCATACATTTTTTTGGTTGGTTGGATGTTTAGGGTAGTACTTACCATGCATATAACAATTGAATAATTCATTGCTTCCTTACACCAGGGAAAATACATGTATGGTCTCGGTTCAACTTCATTTAATAAGATGCTGATATACCTCTTCTGGGGGGAGTGCATTATTCTAGTGGTAGAAGCTCCATTACTACCATTGTGAAGTCCTGTTAAAACGCTTGTCTTCAAAAGGCAAATTGAATGAACAACAGAAAAGAAACCTGTAATGAGACTAAGCTATATAGAATGCTATAAGAACAGGTGCTTCTAGTGAGGCAGTGGAAGGGTTTGCGCTTCTCTTATGTACAGGTACATAAGATGAGAGGTCTCTGGGGAGAGGAGTTCACATAACACTGCTCATTTTGTAGTTCAAACAGTATCTGCTGCTCTGTAGTCTTGTTCCTCGTTGGGCTGTAGTTGGACTATTACACTTTCTTTAGTCACTCCATTCTCTGCATCGCTACTGTCAATATCTTCGTTTTCTTCCTCCTCCTCTTCCTCCTCATAGTCTGAAGACTCTGTCATATTTGGATGAGAATAAGACTCTGATAATGCGCCAAAGGACTGAGTGCTAACTGAAGCAATTGGCCTAAGCAAAGGGGTATTCTCAGAGACTTCATTCTCCTCCTGACTGCTGTCTGTTTCAGAATCAGAATCTCCCTGAGAAGGCACCACTTTCTGTTTACAAACAGGACATGTCTTCTTTGTTTTAGTCAGCCAAGGATCCACACATTTGCAATGGTAGGCTGCCAGAAAAAAAGATGTATTAAAAGGAGACTAGGGAAAATAGGTAGTTATAAGGCAGTAATTTTACATATTGAATTTTATGATAATAAGGCACTGTATTGTATTTACAACTGTAAAAAAGATAAGGCACTCTGCCTTACGCATCTTTATACTATTATTTTCTACAGAAACTAGTTTACTTCTGAAGAAACAATAGATGTTACTTGTGTTTTTTTTATATAGAAGTGCTTGCTGCTTAGACATCCTCTGTTGTCAATGAAATGTCATTGCTGAATGTGAGAACTATGAAATGATATTGGGCCTCTGAATATCCTTGCATTTTCAGGAAATAGTGGAAAACATCTATTATCTATTATTATAATGATTATGAACATAAGGTACAAAAAATAAAAGTGAAACTGGTCCTATCTAAATCTGCAATCAAATACTGTGTTCCATGTACTAATTTATACAGTTACTTTGAGAAATTAAGCTCAACAAAAGTCTGTGGAAAGTTCTAAACATGGAATTTACAGATAGGGAATAACACAGAATGCTTTACAATGAATTATTTAGCTACAAGCAATGTCACATTTTACCTACAAGTAAGCCACTGATCTGTACTTTCAAATAACACACTTGACTTGGATCTCCTTTGGATTATGATTTCAAGCTGCAAACTGAAATTTGTATACTTGAGTTTTGAAAAAGTAACAGGCTGACCTGCTTTATCAAAGTCTAATTAGTCCAGCCATTCTGTTAATCCCTTTTAGAAGTTACAAACTCTCACCCAGTATGTCTGTGAAGACTCTCACTCGTCCAGGGTAATTGCATCGCGACAAAGTTTAAAAAACAGGCATCTGGACTGGAT
>JANHZU010002077.1:126319-141948 GCA_032468055.1 Acrochordus granulatus | reverse complement strand
CAGTGTATCATTTTTTGTAAGGACTCTTTGCTGTTATTTACAAAATATGATCCACTGGTGAAGGGAAGGGCAACCCACTCCAGTATCCTTGCCAAGAAAATTTGCTGTGACTTGTCCATCTTGGGTGCTCTTCATGGCATAGATCATAGCTTCACTGAGTCACACAAGCCCTCTTACCACAACAATCAATGAGGGGCTCATATGAAGATAGTCACTGCTAATTCTGATGCTTCTTTTTCTGTGTACTTAAATAACTTTTGAGGACATTTTTAAGAAGGGAGAAACTGTGGGAAAATCTTATACCAATCCTTTGAATGGTTCATAGGCAAGCTAAATGATTGCCACTAATGGCACAGGTGTCCATTAGAGTTGGCAATATCCTAGCTGATCAGTGAAGCAAATGAAAATCAGTAGGAAGAAAGACAAAGCAGTGTATAGTCTCCAGTTTTCTTCTATAATTGATGGTCTATCTCAAGATAGTTATTCTAATGAAAGAGTTATCTTGATTACAGTTTCTATGACAGCAGCATTCCCTAAAAGGATAGTTTTGTTTACCATCCAACTTCAAGGTAATGAGGAGGTTCACTGGAGGTTCAAAGAGCACAGAATTTTCAAGGCTCTGAGCTAACATACTTTTTGGTATGTGCTCCCAGATGTGAAAATAACATAAACATGTACAACTCTGAAGATAGATTCAAGCAACCATATGGTACATTAAAGTCCAGATACTTGTCTCCTCGATGGATACCTGAATGGATCTCAATTTCACTCTCCTTCTATATGTTGTTAAAAGTGTGCTTTTTATAATGGAATTATAATGGAATATTTTATTCACTCTGCTCTGCCCCTGCCCTACTCCTATACTGCTCTTGAACAAGGAGGAAGATTGACTAATTTAATCTGTTCTTTGAAATTCTGCTCTATTAAATATATCATCAAGTTGCCAACATTGTCAGTCTAAGGCTTGACTCTAGCAGTCATATTCCAACAAAATTGAGATCCTTTTCTAAAATGTATTGTTGTCAATAATTGCATTGATATCTGTAGTAGAATGTAATCTAGTTTCCCAAGAGGGAGGGGCTGCTTGGTCCGCAGAAAAATGGTTAAAATGGCTCCTCCTTAGTTTTCCGCAGAGCACATCTTTGTTTAATTAATCTGGCAAGATTCTGCCCATAAGTGAACAATAAAAGAAACTCCACATGTCATTCTTGGTTCTTGAGCCTGAAACTATTTTAAGTTCTAGATATAGGTTTTAATTTTCTTTCTAATTAATTATCTGTACATTATATGGGTAGATGTGTAAATAACTGATAAAAATGGTTATTTTACTCTCAAAGTACTTTGCGATATTAAACCTGAGCTTTACTTAAAAAGCCTGGAATTCTGATTTATTCCCAGTGGCATCATTTCATCATTTCATTATTAATATTTACAGATAGTCCTCAGGTTACAGCCCTAAATAGGACCAGCATTTATGTTGCTAAGGGAAATGATCATTAAGCAAAACATCACATAATCATGCTGCTTAGCAAGACAGTCCTAGTTGTGGTCATTAAGTGAGGACCCACACTTATGCCCTGAGTGAAATGCCTCCACTTCAACTCCACCCACCCATTATCTTCCTCCACCCATCTTTGTCCTTTTGGCCCTCCTACACAGCATGACCAACATGAAGAGGTCACTATATTCTGCTGCTGCCCTTCCTAGCAGGCAAAAAATACTGTTCTCAGAAGGAGTGGAAAGAGTCCAACCCACAAAGTTGTCCTCAGAATAACTGGCAGGCATGAACCAGGAAAATAAAGGAGGACTGGACAGAGAAATTAATATTAATTCATGTACACTCTAACAGGGAGTGGGAGTGTCATGTTTTTATGACATCATCAGCACTGTATACAGAACCGGAATAGGAAACAAGAGCATAAACCTGATTAAACTGGCTGTGTGTAACCTTGCTATGTTTTCTCATCTTCTTTTTAGAAATGTACATATTTCCTGACCATTCTTTTTTTATTTTTAGATTGACTGAAAAAACCTTCTGGATTGAAGGCAAAAGATCACCAATAACATCTTGTAATTGAAGTCCAGTTGTCTTTTTAAGAAACTGCAAACTTTTGCAATTTTTACTACTTATCATCACCTGGATTAATGACAATATTCAAAGATGTGTCAGAAAGAGGACCTAATTTTTTTCAAAGTATAAGCTCCATATGTTCTGTAAAATTAACTTGATTCATTTGCACTATAATTTAGAATAGCTTCTGTTCTCTACTAGAAATGACTTCACATTTAAAGACTATGTAGTGTTTCTCCATAGTTAACATGCTGCTTAAAACATACTTTTCTCTTACATGACTGTGCAATTTGATTATTTGTTATACCAACTGCTGCTGCTGACATTTGCTATTATTTTTCTCATAAAGCAGTATTTATTTTGTCCTTTTTCCCAAATTATGGGATCAATTGTAGTACCTTTGTGTACCACAAAGTCTTTGTTTTTGTATAATGGAGATACAAGAAATCCTTTAGCCTGCTCCAGAATGTATGGGATCATACAAATGCTGGTAATAGTCTTAGAATTGTTTTTGCTTGCTCCTTAGCACAATTCAATTATTCCAATCTTGTATTCCAGAAATTCTATAACATCCTAAGTAAGCCCTCCAGAAGTGAGTGGGGCTGCAACTCTTAGAATTCTTATACAATTTGGGAATTATAGACTAAAATAGCTAGAGGGCACCAATTTGGGGAAAGGATCAAAAAATCAGAAGAAACTAAAGTGTTGCATATCGTCAGTGTCTTGAAAAAAGATTTCTGTCATCCTAACAAGTTAATGAAGCCCAATCCTCATCACTTAGGTAGGTCTTCATTTAAGGAAGAGGGATTGTTATGAAGACTTTGAATAATCAGGCCTGGGGAAAGTTACAGTCAGCAGCTGCTCTCAAACAGCTGCCCACAAAGTTGAATAAATTATAGGCACTTTCTGAATCCACAGATTGTTTCTCAATATAAAGAAGGGTGCTGCTTAAAATCTACTATGTATTTTATGATTGAAGGCAACTTATCCCACAAACTAGAAAATATAGAGACTGCTCAAGCTGAAATATAATTAATGAAATATTTCTTTATCTCTGAAAAATATATTATTACAACTTGCCTGAAATAGTGCAAATGGCATATTTTGGAGTTCATAAACAGTGACCTTGCTGTAGGCATAGCTATCCATTTTCTGCCATGATTTCAGATTGACAATTAAAATAGATTGAATCAGAAGAGGGAGCTCTCACTGCATCATTTTAGGAAATGAAGAGGAAAAAGAATTAATATGCCAATGCTTTTTTCTTCGTAATAATGATTTAAAAAGGAAATATAATATCTTTACTTACACACACACACACACATAGATAGATAGACTTTTTTGAAGAACATGCTGTAGGAGGAAAAGAAGCAAGACTTTGTACTCTATGTGAACCTGAACAAGTTATTTTCCCTACCCAACTTCTCTGCTAAGACATCAGCCGGATAGAGCTGTGGCCAAATACTAGAGCGGTTTTAAGAGAACAGTTCTTTCACAGAGTCATATTTCAAAAGAAAACAGTTCACACATTTGTAAAGCTACCTTGGAAAGCATGTATCTATCAACTATTGCGGCTTTTAGAATATACGCAATTTAATTAACAATTTTATTGAAATTGTTAATTAAATTTTATTCAACATTTTTAAAAAAGAGTCTTTCCACATGCTTTGTGATATTTTGAACAACAGAAATGGCCAACACTCTGGCAGTTCAAGCCTCAGCACCATGTGATGTAGTGACCTCCCATCACTTGCCTCTAGCTCCTGCCCAGCCTGCAGTTCATGCAATATTGTGAGTAGATAATTGGGTACCTCTCTGGTGGGAAACTAGCTGTGTTTGTGAGAACAGCGGGAGCTGGTGCTGGACCTACCTGGACTCAAGAAAAGGCCAGAATAATGGAGGAAGACTCCAAATGAACAAAAAAATCCAAATGCTGCTAGACAGCTGGTGTGAGCTAGTTCACTCCCTGTGGTGCACTATGAATAAGCGCAAGCATGAAACTGAAGATGTCTCTGTGTGTGTGTGTGGTAGCCTAGCAATTAAGATACTGGGCTTGTTGGATGGAAGCTCAGCAGTCCGAGTTCAAGACCCAGACTCTGCGTAACGGTGAGCTCCCATTATTTGCCCCAGCACCTGCCAACCTAGCAGTTCAAAAGCATGCAAAATGCAAGTAGATAAATAGATACCACCTAAATTGATCGGAAGGTAACAGCATTCCATGCACCTTTCAGACAATGCTGGTTCTTCGGCTAAGAAAAAGAGATGAACATTGCCCTAAAATCAGACACGACTGAAGGAGAAACCTTTACCTTTTTTTACCTTTACATGTGTGTGTATGTGTGTGTGTGTACACATACACACCTATATACTGTATATACACACATATATATATGAAATATATATTTCAATTCATAGAATCCTTAGAGAAACCAATTATGCATGTCCTTGTAAATTAATCTTGATGAATTGTCAGCACGAGATTAACATACCAAAAATACAGAAAATTACTGATTTCATATATATGTTGTAAGTTAAAATTTGGCTTGCCCCAAGAATTGTTATGGCTTGATATGCAAAATAAGTTAGTGATTATATCACAATCAGAAATGCAGCTTGACACCACTGCCCCATTCTTCCTATAGCAGCAGGCTATTCCTATTGACCTCCAAAATCTGCTGTTGGAGGCAAAGCTTTTCTTTACCTGATTGTAAAGATTTACCTCATTGCTTGGTTTCTCTTAATGCAGGTAATAATTATATGTAATGGTCATTAGGTATACTTGTGTCTTGGATATCCCATCCCTTTGAAGCATGAATTTTTTAGTAAATAATGGGAATGAAGAGTAGATTTTCTTGGAATCTTATCTGAGCATAAATATTTTCCTCCTGGACAGAAATGTGACTTAGTGTTCAAGCGAAGTAAAGAAGCTTAGTTTAAACAAATATTAGTTTCTGCAGCAGATACTACCACTAATTAATATAATTACAGCAGAGGGTAGCACTTAGCTAACCTAGTTTGATCCCAAAAACGTAAACAGAGCTGGAACTGATTACTACTAAATATTCTAGATCTATAGGCTAGGTTGGATGTGGGGGAAAAATTCCAGAAGAACCCCAGAACTCTTCCATGTCGTTGTTGTTAAAAAAAAACAACATACATGGACATGTCACTGAAGGCACCAAGGACCAAACTCAAGTAAATTTGATATAACTTGAATAATGGCCAAGCTCAAGGGTTCTTGGTAAAGCTTTCTTGCTTTCTTTTTCCAAAAAGAAAAGAAAATTGTTTATCCATCCTATTACTGCTGGTTTGAAGATCAAGTTAGTCAATCTGGAGTAAAATTGTTAGACATTTTATTCCTTTTCCATTTAATCAGCATAAACCTCTTACCATCTGTCATTAATTCTATAGAAAAGTTAAAAATAAATTCAGCAGTTCATTGAGAAAGGTATGAATCAGATTATGTACATGCATTAAATATTTGTTGGTTTAGGTACAACTTATGATTAAATGAATGGGCTTGAATTATAGAATGGTTTGAATGAATATGTCAGTAAGGTTGATTACTGAAAGCAGGAAAATGGTATATTAAAAAAATAAAGCAAGGGTAAGAATAAATTGAATGCTTAGAGAATGCTACAGCATCGAGCAGGAAGGAAGATAAGGATATGCGACATCCCTTGATTGTTCAGTGTAGCTCTATTTCTTTTTCTTACCTCTTGTACTAGTTTCTTTGGCTTACTGTTCCTTATTATTTTTTCTGTATTTTGCATATATTGTTCATTACAAACAGGAAGAGCATGATGGGTATGTATGTATTAATAAGAAAAACAAGCAAGTATCTTTGCCATCATAACAATAACAGTTTAGCTTCCTATACATTCTTTTCCCTTATGAAGTTACTAACAATGGGAGAAGAGTAAGGGACAGAGAGAATTAAATACTTTCTGCCCCACTGTTTCTCTCCTGCTCAGAATATTCAGAGGGAGTTACTCATTATTTTCTCTAAAAAAATAGATCTTTTCCTGAATCTATCTTGTAGTTTTTATCAAACAATTTGTTTCCCAGGTACAGAAGTGTGGGGAAGGATGGACACCTGGAAGGTAGCTTAATGGTAGCACGTAGTACCATGGTCTTTAAGCTCCTGTGATAGCTGCTGAGGTGCAAGCAGCTGAAGGAAGCCCAAGCAATGTTTGGGGTATAAGATAGAAAAGCTAACACATCACAAAAACCAGTAAAATTGACTGGGCAGCTAAAGATAAGATATTTTGCTAAGACAAATCAAAAGGGCACAGATCTATGGTGTTATGTCAAGATCACAAGAAAATGCATGGAAAGTCTGAAAGATTTCAGAAATATGTTCTCTACTGCAAGGAACAGAGTCTTCTCTCTCCCTTCGTATACTTTGCTGCTGTTTGGATCAATCAATCCGTTCACAGATTAATGATTTAATCCAATCTTTTGATGGAGCATTTTATTACTATTTTTTTAAAGGAAGGATTACTTCACTCTTTCTGACCTTGTATGTGGTACAGCTATCATGGATGCACCTGTTGTTTATTGCTGCTCCCTGTCTGCTGATTGAAGAGGCAATACAGAGTTCAACCAATGCAGTCTTCTGGATATTCGGAGATACCCCTTTTTCTTTTTTTGAAAGAGAACGAAATGATGATCTTACGGCTTTACATCATCGCTCTAAATGTTTTATTACTGACAGAACACAACACGAATTGCAGGCAGAGAACTTCAGGCTGGAAATAATTCAGGCATCAATAAACAGCTATCATATCTTAAAAGTATTGTGATAAGTGGGATCGTTTCTTGTGGCTCTACAGGGCAAATAATGGGATAATTAGAATGTAACTAGACAGAAATAAACTGTCCAGGCAGCAACCCCGCGCGAGAGTTCTGCCGATGCTGCCACGTGCAGTTTACTCCATTGCTGTCCGTGAGCTGTACTGTGAGACGTTGCTGAGGGGAAAGGGGAAAGGCCTCGAGCGGCGGCGGTGGCGGCGGATCCTCCGAGCCAGCAGGGGGCGCCGGACAGCAGCCGGCCTAGCAGCAGCCGAGGCCAGAGCCTGCCTGGAAGCAGACCCATGAGTGCTGGTTAGTTTGCTCTATTTCTGCTTTATATTGTGTTAATCATGGTTACTTGTTTCATGTTAGGGACAATCATTTCTACATCAAATTATGGTGAAAATGATTTTTTTGGTGAATATTTTTGGGGGCGTGGAACGGATTATCTGACTTTCCATTGTTTCCTATAGGAAACCTCGTTTCAGTTTAAGAGCATTTCGTACAAAGAGCGTTCTTCCGGAACGGATTAGTCTCGTCTTGTGAGGATCCACTGTATATATAATTTTCAAATGTTAAATTAATATGCTTACATTAAAGCTTTGGTGATTCAGGAGAAGTATCAGATATGTTTAATAATTGTAGAGTTGTAAGAAACAGGGCAATGGATCAAAGTTGGCCAGTTATGTCACTACATGGGCAGAATTGGGCCTTTCAGATTTTTTTCCCAGAGTTTTGGGGTTGTTGAGAAGTTTTTCATTTACATTATGTCTATTTTAAGACTGTTGATATTGATTTAATGTGCTTTGTTCCTCAAGGAAAGGGTATCACTAACTTTCAGCAATAATGATTAGGATTGGAGGCAGAATCTAAGAACTGCAAAAGAAAAAGGAGCTAGCATACTACATGCAGACATTAAACCAACTGACACCATACAACCTATGTGCTTTTGATAACCAATGCAATAAAGAAGGTAAGCTAGAATTATTGCTGGCAATTCCTTGCCAATTATCTTGGATATTTGTTGTTTAGGTTATCCAGAATTACATTATTAAAGTATTAAATGAATACATTTAGAATACAATATAGGTCTGTTGGACAGATAAATGCTTGACAATGATCATCGTGGCAGAGATGCAAGTTCATTGCAAAATATGAGTTGAAAAATATCAACAATAAAAATGCTACATAGTGGACTTTGATTACAAATATTAGTAATACAGAGAAATAGGTGGCCAGTGTCTAGTATAGATGCCAATGTGTTCCAGTCACTTTTAGCTTGCCAATAAAAAAAATAAGCAAAAAAAAAAGTAATCCTGGAAACTACAACATTATCAGATCCCAAAATGTGGAAGTTTATATTTTAATGATGCCTATCCTCAGAGAAGGCCTGGCTAGTCCCCATAGAGCTATCAGTGTACTGCAAAACAATTTCACAACAAGAAACAGAAATAAAAAGTTTCAGTCATGAGCATCCCACTAAAAAGAAGGAAGAGACACAGAGACAAAATCCAAGTTGGTTCCACAGACAGTCTTTCAAATGACTACCAGGATAATAGCTGGAATGTCAAAGTGAAGCGAGGCCAGGAAGTGATTTACAAACATTTTTTCTAGGTCTGCTTCCAGGAATGCTGAAAGCTTTTAAAGGAGAGCTTCCAGTAACTGCATCCAGGCCCCAGCTGTCAGCAGTCATAACCCTTTGGAAACTATCACTACTCAGCCTATTCCTGGGTGGCCCTTTTTATCAGCCTTTTGAATAGGACAAAGATTTCCAAGTTATATATTTCTGGATTTTTGGATATTTCAGCACAAAAGAGCTCCTGTTTTAAGTAACTTTATTAAGAAATAAAATAAAAAGTAACAGGAAAAGGAAGGGATCAAAGAGGGAAAGGAGTTAAAAAGTGACAACAAAAATATGGAAAAAAATACAAAAGGAGTAAGTTTTGACCATTCAGTACAGGTACATATATATAATAAAGTAACTTCTTACTCTAAGTTAAAACAAGACATAAAAACATAAAACATATAAATCACAATGACACTATATAATAAAAAAAGTTTATTTTTAATGGTTGCTGAGTTAAAAGTTAAACATTTGTCTCACATAAAAGTAATTAAAAAATCAATTAAAAATGTCATCTCACAAGTAATTCTTTAAAACAGAAAAATGAAAGATCTATTCAGTTCTGTTTTCCAACATTTTTTTCCAAAATTTTCCAAAATGTTGTTATTCTAATGCACATTTGGGAAAGGGGAATTAAATGGTTTCAATTGATGTAGACATTTGAATTAACAGCTCTGCTGTTAATTAACAAATCAGTAATGATTACAAAAAAAAAAATATAACAGGGCAAACATTTGCTATTTAACCTCAGAGTTATTTAAATGACCTTGACCATTTCAAATTGGCTTCAGGCCACTTATGGGACAGACACAGGTTTTGATAGAAGAGAATATTTGTAGCTTGGAGTTGAACTGTGGAGTCCTAGGTGCTCTCTGAGCTTGGTTGTTTTCCTGCAGACATTTCATTACCAAATCTAGGTTACATCATCAGTGCTAGAATCAGTGCTAGACCCAGGTTTGTTTCACTAGTTTAAGGCATCCCTTAAACTAGTGTAACAAACCTGGGTCTAGCACTGATGAATGCCAAGAATAAGACAGTGGGAAGCAATGTCTCTCTTGATTCTCTAGTTCTTGGGAAGTTTTTATACAACAAGAAATTATATTTCCAGGAAAGCTGGCAAGGATGCATTTAGATAGCACATTTGTATTGATTTCAATTCTTTTTTGAACAGAAATTTCAGAAGTTAAGGAAGATTCTCACTTACATGTTTGGGCACTTTTGGATGGCCTGATTTAAGGCAACATAGTTTCTTGCCAGCACCAACATAAGATGAAAGCAGAATTTAGCCAGAATCTTGAACTGACACAGTATCAGTGATGCACTGGTTAGAGACAAGAAATTGAAATATGAACTTGTATAATAAAATACTTGGAAACTGAAGCTCATCTTGAGTTGAATGAAGTTAAATTTTGTGAAGATGTACAGATTACATCTTCAGGATGTGTTGTATCCATGCATATTTCAGTGAATACCTGTACTTAGGTTGTTGTTAATACCCAGAAGGTATTCAGGACTGATTGAATCAGTTTTCAACTTATGAAGATCAGTGCAGTGTTACTGTTATTATAATTCTTAACATAAAGTGAAAGTCTCCGATTTATGTAGTGTTTATATTATAGCAATATAAAAACTTTCTTAGATTTATCAAAACAAATTGGAACTACTAGTGTCTGTTTGAGCCCACCTGATCATTCAGTGTGATTTCTACCTTTGATTCTCATCTTCCATATAGGCTATAGAGAAATATCTTGGACAATCAAAAAAGGACTATTAAATTAGAATACTGTAGTATGTTCTTCTTGACATGCTCTAATATAAGTCTAAAAATAAAAAGGATAATTCATAACTGCAATTAATAGTGTACAGTTAATAATAAAAAGAACAATAGATATTGTTGATACTCTGTTATGACAAATAGGGAATTTCATTTACTATTCTGTCCTAAGAAAAATTTCAGACAAGTATAGACATGGGACTGAATGTATGCAGCTTCTCCTACTCCTTACAGCTATTTTATCTTGCATGGAATGGGTAATTCATGACTCACAGACCATGGGTGGCCCCCAGATCACATTGTGGGATCCTTCAGAATGTCTGGAGAAAAAAATTAAATAAAAAATAATTTTGGTATTGGTTAAATAATTAAAATATACCTACTCCTCTAACTTTTTTTAAAAAATGCCAGGATGTAAGTAAAGAAAATTTATAGATTTTTATTGAAATAATTAAATTGCCTGTGAAATCTACTAGACTGTAGCACTACCACATTCTATATGAAATTTCAACAGTTCTGGCATTTCTTCTGAAGAAAAGGTTTATAACCTTCATTTTTATTTTTCTAAAGAGACAATAAAAGGGAATAATTGGGATTTCTTTTCTGAACATACTAAGCTCAGTTTCACTGATGTGAAAGATCAGTGATTGTCTGAAGCAGAATGGTAAGGAATAATTTATCCACTTAAGCAAAAATCCTGGAAATGTTAAAAGTCTCATTTCAGCAATAAAATATGACTAAGAAAGCACTGAATCTTTGATGGAAGTTGAAATGTTTAAAATAGAATATTACCATATTACTTCCAAAACCCATCAACAACTAGTCTCCATAGAAGCTAAAAATTTTAGATTGACATATTTTATCAAAAAAATAGATAAAATATGTCAAATTTACAAAATTTGGCAAGCTTTGCAGGTTGATTCGAGATTTCATATATGCCAAGTTTTATTAAAATCTATGCCACAGACTTCTGTCATGATATATGAGTAAAATTTTCAAAATTATTTTAAAGTCTTTCAGACAAAATACTTGCTAATTTCTTGCACTGGCCTAAATAGGGAATTCACAAATGTTTGACATCTGGAAGAGGGAAGGTTGAGAAAAACTTTATAAAAGATAACTAATTTACACTGTGTTTTAAGAAACCCCTCTCCCTTTGGAAGTTTTTCACCTAACGGGTGATTCTTCTTCAGCTATCCAAAGCAAATTTTAAATGATCAAATTTGTCAATATCTCTTATTTGAGGAAGCAAAAATGAGTTAAAATATAATGCCAATTGTTATTAAAATATTTTGGATTTTCCTTGCACACTGTTTTCTGAGCTGTTAAATGCAGTTTACAGGAATCAATATCTCAGACACACAATAGGCTACACTCTGGAAAAACTCTTCATCATGTTCTATATCACCAAAGAGCAAAGAAAATGATTTAAAAGGAATTCATAGATGGTATTACACTCCCATACAAGTTGCTAAAATTACTGGGAGAGGCCCAAATAAATGTTGGAAATGTTATAAAGCAAAAGGCACATATATACATTTATGGTGATCCTGTGAAGTTGTACAAAGCTTCTAGGTAGAAGTGATTAGACAGATTAATAACATGGATATCAGAAAATTTAGTTATGAACTCAAGATATGTTTATTCACTATTTAGTGAGACAGTTCAAAGAACTAAAAACATAACTATTAAGATCATGATGGCTGCTGCAAAGTTGGCTATAGCAGAATATTGGAAAAATTCAGAGCCTCCATCGTTGGAAGAGAATGACAAATTATGAAAAATTGTCTTGAAAAATTGACATATAAAGATGAGAGATGTTGGGAAATACTAGAGAAGTTACCTTTGATGCAGTTTGAAAAGAGTTAATCTTTTTGCAAAATATATTTGCATATTGTTCTTTTCATTTATTCCAGTGTTAATCTCCAGTTGTTGCTGGAGTCTATATTTATTCTGAGTACTTTTCAATAAGTTTGCTAATTCTGCTGTAATATTTTTAAATTTTAATTGCTGCCTTTTATTCTCTATTATCGTTTTTATTGTATATTTTATTATCTATTGCAAAACCCCGTATTTGTGGTTGGATTTGTTTTCTAAACAAAATAAAGTAAGAAAAAATGCACTGACCAAAAATCAATGGAAAACATGGTGACAATTTCAGCTAGAAGATACTGTGTAGCAGGATGGGACTTCAAAGAAACAGTTGGTTCCCCATAGATTGAAGAGTCTTAGAAAAATTGTACTAAGGAGGCCTACTAATCAAAAGTCAGGAAGAATGTTATTGTCTTTTATTGCCTTTGGGTATGAAGATACTTTTTTCTGAAGGGGATGGATAAAGGATTTGCTTTCTACATAAAGCAAATATTGTGTGTCACTTGCCTAAGGCCCAAACATATCTTCTTAAAATCAAGGCTGGTTTCTTTTAAAAAAGGGTTGACCTACATTGCTTCAGGGCTGCTATGTCAAACATTTGTGAATTCCCTATTTAGGCCAGTGCAAGAAATTAGCAAGTATTTTGTCTGAAAGACTTTTAAATAATTTTGAAAATTTTACCCATATATCATGACAGAAGTTTGTGGCATAGATTTCAACTTCTTATCTGGACTTAACAGCCGAGTACCAAGTATATTGGAATGGTACAATGAAGAAGGAGAGTAATGTCAAAGAAATAGAATAGAAACATTTTATGTGACTGTGAAAAACAGAATATGAAATGGTTGGAGAAAATCCCTGAAATGCCTCAGCCCTATTCAACCCTATTCAATCTGCTTCACTTGGTTATTTTGAGGTATCATCTATGATCACACTCAATTAGAAATCATTCTTAAACTGTGGATGATTCTGTGAGAAGGGCAGTAATCATGTGATGCCTATGCCTGAAGATGTTGTCTAATTTGCTCTCATCTCTTAGTTCCCCTTGTCTGGACTGACGTTGGAATCTGGAGCTTTGTCTCTGGTTTAGAAATTCCTTTGAAGAAGGAGAGGGTGGGATGGAGGAGATATTGGTTAATTTAAAAAAATCCAATTTCATATCAAGACATTTTGGTTTCCTAAAGTATTTTTCTAAAAAATCTAAAGTATCAAAAGTATTTTTCTTTTATTTTTATGAAAATCATTATACTTAAAAATACCTTATAATCTTTGTAGCCTACATAGATATCATTGCCTTACTTTTACATAGACTGGTATTTTCCCAAATATATTTTGGCATTAGAAGGAATAATTTTTGGTTCCCAATAATATAATCGGTAACCCAGATTGATTGTCCTGTCAGGATGTTAGCAACAAGATAACTTTACAAAATAAAAACAGCAGTAGTCACAAATAATCCCACTGCATATATAGCAGCAGGAACTTCATATTCCCCTTACACTGATTCTTAGATAGTAAAGTGTGTGATATAGAAGTTATTTGAGTGGTGGCACATTTATGTTGATAATAAACCATCACCCTTATCCTGTCATCCATTCATCTGTGGCTGGAGGATACCTACCAGATGTGCACAGGCTTTCTCATTGTTTTGGAATCCTTTGTAATAAATAATCTTGGCAAGGAAGGGGGACAGTCAGGTTGGTTTATTTCTGAGAGAGAAGATAATGAGTCAGGACTTAACTGAGAAAGAGATAACATTTTTTGAAAGTGCATGTCATGTAGGAAGCTAAAAAAGGATGTTAGATTACTCAGTAGGAACAGCTTTGTGTTTGGTATTTGAAAGGCTGAAAGACAATCCCTGGGATTTCCAGGACAGCATATTCCCTTTAGGAAGTCCCTCTGAAATGTAGAATCTCTTGAGGCTGGTACTAATATGGAGTGTTCTTGGCTTCAACAACTAGAAATTCCCAGAGCAGATGCCATTTTAAGCCAGTCTTGCTCACATATCCCCTCATCCCCAACTCAAGGTCACTAAAGGTTAACATGTAAGCACAAATTGTCTAATATAGCACACAGCTGAAGAGTACAAAGAAATTACTATAGTGCCTGATGTTGTAAACAGATTCTGACCTCAGAAAACTCTCCTGTGCCTACATGTTAAATGATTATCTTTTGCGTTCAGAGGTCAGTTCAGTCCTTGTATGAAAAAAAAATCCTTATACAGTATTTTTACTCATGTCAATTTATGCTACATTTATTTTCCATTTCTAGCTCCTGCACCCCCAACTAGACAGCTGCATAATAATAGTCAAATGGATAACCAGTATTCAGTAAATGGGAAGCAATTATGGGAATAATTTTGTATATCATATTTCCAATCTTTCTAAACCAGACAACATATTTGAATATTGAGAAAATATTGATGCTTTCTCAAAATAATATCAAAGGGGAGATTTGTCCATTCACAAAGTTCTGCCAGGTTCAGCATAGCCAGTTACAATGTACTTTAAAAACTGGTGAGATTTCATATTGTCAGTATGTTTTGTCCTACTGCTACTGGCACTCAACTTTCACTTGATTGGTTTTGTCTTCAACAGGTGGAAATACTTCCAAATACAATGCTAAACTGCCATCTGTAATTATAAGATTACCTATAGGAGAATACCAGGATGGGAAAGAATATCTTGGCTGTTCCTGGTTGTAAAATATTTTTTACTGTATCAGTATCTGCAAAATGCAGCAGTCAAGTTGCTCAAGTTTGCATATTGAAACAATAATACATATAGGAGTATTCAGAGTACATTCTCTGAAGAATACCAATATTAAATTTTCACAGCACCTGTTTTTCTCCTTTTATTCACTATGTTTTCTTACCACTTCTGTAATTATGCTAGTTTTAATTTCATATTTGCTCATTATGAATTGAGAAATAATATTATAACACAGATATCAGGGCTGTACAGAGTAACTTTACAAAGGCACTTTGTGTGAATGAAGCATCTCTCTTTACAGCAACTATGACATTTTCAAGGCTTACGTGATTGCTTCAAAGCAATTTCCAACTATCTCAGCATGCAATCCTAGCAGAAGAATTGACTGTGTATGACCACATATGCATGGATGGCTGAGGATAGTTCACAGCATGATCTAAAGCTTGTAAAATATATGGTTGCTTTAACAATCTGAAAAGTAGTGTTTTTTTCATAATAACATTTATTGCTATATACCTCTTTGAAATGGCTTCCACAGCCCTAGCAAATAATATCTGGCAATGAAACAGGGAGAAAAAATCATTAAATTTGTTTAAACACTTTTCATGGCATTTATTTTCTCATTATCATTTCCTCTACTTTTTTAAAAAATGTTATTAAAAGATTTTTTTCAAGATAAAAATATAAATTTTAAAGAAGAAATAAAAATTTTGTTGTTGTTCAGTCGCGCAGTCGTGTCCGACTCTTCGCGACCCCATGGACTGCATTACGCCAGGCCCCCCT
>JANHZU010002077.1:0-13900 GCA_032468055.1 Acrochordus granulatus | reverse complement strand
AAGCATCTTAACTAGGAATTGTTCTGAAAACTATCTTGAATTCCTTGGGGAAGCTATTTTGTACTATTTGCACATTCTTTCATGATTATATAGGAGAGATATCCATAACTTAAAAAAAAAACAGATGATGGAGCATAGAATTATGAAACAGATAAATGAATGTCAGTTGGTATAAAGAAGTTTAAAATATGTCATGAAACCTGATAATTTTCTCTAAGTAGCAAGAAGCAATATTGAAATGTCAACTTTTAAAATTCAGTTTTTGATATAGTATTATGCTCGTATACCTCCAGCCATAAGGCTGATATGTGTTTTTAGTTTTAAAAGTATCTTTGGTAATACTGTGTATTAAAATGTGCTCAGTATGTATTTCCTAAATTGTCCTCTAGCTTTTGGTAGTGATACAGAGTAATTACATATTTATGTTGTGATTTGCCTGCTAGGAGCCATCATTTTCAAAAGAAACTCCATAGGATTTATATAAGTTACTATATATTTAGGATGTAAGAATTTCAGTTGTTCAAATGTGGATGTTACAGTTTTCCTGAAAGATACTCCTTGACTCTTTGCTGCCTGTACATAGTAGAAATAATCAAATTGGGAAAATATTAATTTAATGTATTGCAATACATGACAGGTTCAACTCAAATACTGGTTTACATTTTTAAAATCTTGATTATCAAAAATATTTGAAGGACTACCTACAGATTTATGAAACAACTAGTTTCATCCTTCAATTTTAGAAGGATTGTTTCTTGATTTGCCATTAAAGGTTCATGGGCACCTGTTATAGGATCTTAATGGTAGACCATGCCTTGTATAACTCTCCTCCAAAAGTGCTTAATTTTTGAATTTTAGGAGCAAATAGGGGGATCAATGACTATCAGAGGGAGGCTTTTCTACAAAGTAGTTGCCTTAGGGGTTTGGTTAGTCACTGAACAAAAACTGAATGGTTGGTGGGGATCAAAGTAAATGTCCTTGGAATATTGTGAACACAAACCCTTGCCTTTGTCCAGTTACAAAGATGTTTATGTATAGTTGTGCACAAAATGAGGAAATACATGTCCCATACCTAGAACAAACAATCACATTCTGGAGATTCTACAGAAATATTTTGCACAGCCATAATTTAGTAGAACTGAAACTCAGAACACGTTTTTGTTCCTTGTTTTGCACCAAAAAAAGAGGAAGGGGGAGTCTTGGTCAAGAAGGGTAAGTTGCATCTTCTCTCCTCTTAGTAATTCCCAGCCCATAATATCCCACTGACCTACACACCCTACTGTCACCATTAATAATGCCTCAATGCAACATATCTCACTTGATGCCTTCCTCCAATCTTCCCAATTCCTCCCCTTAGTTGCCATTGTCAGGGGGCTTTTTTCCCCCACCTTGCTTGGAGCCATATCTTCCAAATGTTCTGTCCCATTCTGTGCATGGGCTGAAACACCCAAAACATGCATGTTTCAGATTGGGCACAGACCCATCCCAAAGTAGCTGTTTCCTGCACCTGATATTTTACACACACTTATTTATATGACTGCCATGCATGTTGGAGAAATTCCGTATTATTTTTGTGGTAATTATACAGATATCTGTGTAGTTTCTTGGGAACCATGAGCCTGCAAGTATTTTATTCAGGCATCACTGTCAGATATTTGATTGATGTCTTTTTATTGTTCTCTGGTCTAGTCTTCCATGCTGCTATGTAATATAAATACTGTATCAGAAGAACCCTAAACACTGAGAAGAAACACAGAAGCTTAGAGTTATGAATGTTAAGTTCAGTAGTAGTAGTACTTTCCCACTTTCTTCTGCATATGCACTTTCCTGTTACTTGTCTTTTTGCCCATTTTTGTGCCTTCCCTTTTTCTTGTTGCTGCTTGTGCTGTCAAGTTGTAATTTTAATAAGGCATATGTTAGTGTCACATATTTTTAAATCCAAGAACACACAAAATATCTTCATGGTGAATCTGTACTTCTTGCTTGCATTTTTTTAATAAATAGGTAAATGGCAAATCAGAAGGCTATACTAGATAATTTGATGTTGTATTCGGTATTAATTTCTATTGAACTATTTTTGACTTAAATATTTAAAGAAGTAAAATAGGATAACAAATTATCCATTCTTGGGAAGTGTATTTCCTCTTGCTTTCTGCTTTTTTTATTATTATTTGTTTTCTATAGTTTTTGTGTCATGTTACTGTGTAGGGAGCGATGTGGTTATTATCATTGTTAAAATTATTTTGATGGGTTTAAAAGATCACTGTGAATATTTTAAATTTTATTTATATAGCCTATAAGCTCCAAAGAGTTGTTTGATTCCAGTGGAGTAAAATTATAATAAATAAACAATGTAATCTTTTGCAGTTATGATATACTTGATGCATCAGAGTTAGACAACCAATATCATTAAGATCCATAATTGTAAGTTTAATAATAGATATGAATCCATTCTAATAAACTTACACATATAACATGTATGCTTTTGTTGAAAGCCTATCAAAAGTCTCTCAATACTCCCCATTAATCTTTATTTTTCTTGTTTATGTTTACACATCACACCAAACCCTGCTTTCTTTAATCATATTACATTAAATTGACTGCAGTTCATTGAATTCACAGAACATACTAAATCAAAATCAAGGAAGCCATTCTTTAATGTATGAATGCAACTATTGCATTAGGAATTTTATTTACTTTCTCAGTAGATATTCCTGTTTCCATGAGATTTTTGTCTACCTTTTACCTTTTCTTTTCATTCTGTACAACATTCTTTTTGTTTTTGTACAAGATTGCCTGTGCCATTTTCCCGTATGGTTCCCCTTTATAGGTGATTCTGTGTGCTTATATCTCTTAATTCTCTGTTTCTCTCCACTCAGTATACTCATTTCAGAATCCTAAATGATCCCTCTTTCATTTCTCATTGTCATATGTCTTTATCTTTGTATATTTCTGCATTTTCATTTTGTTCTTATTTTTGAGCCCATTTCTGAACATGCAGGCATAGACTGCCACTTAACAGTACGGGTATTTTTACCTTAATTCACAGTTGCTAGGTTACAAGGTAGGAATCCCCAGTTTATTTTACAATACTTCTTAGTCTATTGTTTTGTAGGAATGAAGTCTTTTTCTTTCAATTTCAAACCAGTATCTCCCAACTTTCAGAACTCATAACAAAGCTTTTCCTCTTAATAGCAGTTTACTCAATGAAGAAATCTTGTGTTCCCAATTGGGCTGTCTCTGAATTGGAGACTTAGAATAAAGTAAAGAAATTGGTAATTGTAGTATCTAACGTAACTGGATTATTTTAAAAGGGCTATGCAGTCTGGTTTACAAATAAAAATATAAACAATAGTTTTAGAATTACCATTCCCTGGGGCCATAATTTGCTTTAACACTTTTTTGTTTGTGTGCTTTCAATTTAGTCTTAACTCCTGATGATACATACATATCTCCTTTCAGTTTTCTTGGCATAATTTTTGGAAATGTTTTGCCATTATTTTTTTCCAAGGCTTAAGAGAAAGTAATTGGTCCAAAGCTACCAATCTCGCTTTGTGGCTAAAATTTAGTCTTCTAGTTTCTAATCCATTGCTTATACCACTATACCAAACTGGCTGTCTTAGGTGCTTTATTATTATTAATTTAAAATTTTTATAATCTACTTTTGAAAATAAAAGATCCCCAGAGGAAAGAAAATAGGCTTACCAAATTAAAAAAAGTAATGGTTGTATTTAAGTTTACAGTGTAAAAAGACAGGATGTAAAAAGAAAAGGAGGTGACAAAGGAGAAGGAAAAGAATAGTCATTAGCTCTTAATGTTTCATGGTTCTTACAATGGGCAATTGTGATGCAAATGGATGTTTAGAATGTCCCTAATGATTCTGGCTGGCAATTTCAGTGCACATGTCCCTTTGATTCGTCTTCATATTACAATTAGTTCCAGTTTCTCCTGTGAGTTGAAACTTAGGTAATAACAAAAGCACCGAATTGCTTGGTGCCTGAACATGCATATATAGGCATATATATAGGCATATATGCCTATATATATATAGGCATATATGCATGTTTTGTTTGAAACATTAATTGTATGTGAAAAACAAAAAAGAATGAGTGGGAAAGTAAACTTCATTGTTTCTTACTAACTTTCATGTGTGACATAATTTGCATTACTTCATGTGAACATTTAGATATGTCATTGGGTTATAGATGCTTGCTTAAAGTAAAATGAATGTTAAATATTTTCATTTAGAATTAGATAATTTGTGTTATTTATTTGTAATTAAGACATAGAGGTGGAACTGTTTTTCCAAAATAGCTCAAGCTCTTATATACCTGCTGTATTGCATTATTTCAGAAGTGAGTTCAAAAGCTGGTGTTGATTCAGAACCCCAACTTTTGAACTCACCTCAGAAGCATCTGTGCACTTAAAAGATGACGGTAAGTGTATTTAATATTTATTAAGCAGGCATTCTTGTAAGATATGATTATACCTCTACTTACAACCACAATTGGGTCTGGAATCTTGGTTATTAAGCAAGATGCTATGTAATCACTTCATTCATTGATTGCAGTCTTGGCTTTCCCAGTTGTAGTCATTAAGTGGAGTGCCAGGGAGAGGGCCTGGGCCTCTCAGGTATGGTGGGACAAGGAGAAGACCCAGACATCCCACAACACCCAGGAGGCCCGGGTCCCCTCCCCACCTCACCAGAAAGAACAATTGTGAGAATGATAGCATTTGCGAGTATTATAACCAGATGTGAGGTCTGTTCCTCCAGTGTGCAGGAGGATTTCCCGTCCTGAATGGAGGAGAGGGGGAATCTCTCAATGTGCTGGGAGAACAGACCTCAAATCCAGTGTCCCTCAGCTTGCAACCTTCCCTGCCAGCTTCTGCATGGACTTTCTGGGAAAGCTAGCAGAGAAGTTTGCAAATGATGATCACATGACAATTGGTCATAAATGCAGACAAAATGCCAAGTGCCTGAAATGCGGACTTGTGACTGAGGAGGCTGGCGTAACATTTTATGAAGATAGGAAATGCTTTATGGGCTGTAAAGCACCTATTTCCAAGTCAGTGTGACTGTGAATAGCCGAAGATAGTTAAATAACCTGTCATAAGTCATTTTTTAATTGTCCATTCCAAGAACTCAGCTGTTTTAGATTTCTGGTTTTGTATAGCTTAGTTTGAGCCACAAATTTTTAAACAAGGATTTCTAATCAAATTGGCTGTAGCAATGTTTGGGAAGGACTGTGGTTGGGAAGTTTTCATAGCTTTGAAAAGCAGGAGTAATTTATGAGACTCCCAGATCTAAAATAAGAAGAATTAATTACTAAGCATTAAGATAAACTTTTTGTGACTGTGGCAGACAAGTTGATCTTTATATCTCTTCTGATAACTTTTAAGATAAACAGTGAAGCTAGAAAACTGACAGTATCTTTAGTCAACCCAGTGTTCAATGTAGCAGGTTTCTGAGTCTAAGGGAACAAGCTGATTCATTTGATTCTAAGGCTGATACCCTGAAGAGGCAAAGGTAAGTTAGGCCCTTCAGAAATGGATGACAATGAGAAAAAAATTCTGAGAAGGAATTCATTATTTTGGAACAAACCGTTAATATCAGTTAAGAGGAAGAATAGCAGCTTCAGTTTTTAGAGAACAGACTGAATTGATTGGGTATGAACAGTGCAAATGTCAAATATCATCTACAGAAATTGGTAAATAGTGTTGTAATGGTGCACATTGGCAGCAATGTGGGAAAAAAACCCAAGTCATGTCAAATTCAGTTTGTCAGAAATTAGGTCAGCTTTTTCAAAATTGCTACCACTTCTGTGTATTCAGTTAGTGAAGCTGAAGGTTTTCACTTTAGGATTGCTAAAATTATACAAGAAGGAAATTTTATAGGTGTTAGAACATTATTTTAGAATAAACTGGCAAAGGACTATCTGCCATATAAGCAAGAATAAAATTATACTTTTTCTTAAGAACAGGAAAGTAATTGGGCATTTTTTCAATGAAATTTTGAAAGAGAGCTAACAGAAACAAGAGATGTTTCAGTTTGAGTTTAATCATATCTACATAAGTGTAAAAATGCTTTCATGTAGAGATCTTCCAAACAGGGACAAAGTAAAATTAAGTTTTAAACATGAATTATACTAAAACGTAGTTGTTTCATGTTAAAGAGATTCACAAGAGTAAATGCCCATGTTAGATATGTTTGGGGAGGAATATCATTTATTTTTCTTATACTAATGTTAGAAGCTTCTGAACTAAATTGGAGAATTATAGCATCCAAGTCTGAAGAAAAAAATAAGTATAGCAGGCATAGAACATATCTGGTAAATGAGGAAGACTTGTTATATATAGTTCTTATTTAATAAAAATATTGTAAAGACAGAAAAGGGCATGTTGAAGTTGGTAGCATGTATATGTCAAAACCAGCATGGCTCTTAAACCTGCAAAACAAGTGTGATCTATGTCCAGGTTTGAAGTGAAGCATTAAAGTTACGTTCTCTGTCTTTACCTAGCTTCAAAGTAGGTCAATCCATTTGACTGGCTACTTTGCCTCAAGAAATAGCTTTTGCACATGTGCAGAAGAGTAGAAAAAGACTACCAGAGAAGTTGACAAAGTGCTAAGGCTGCTTCAATTAGAAAGTAAATTACATGCTATTTAATGAGATTGTTTTGATAGTATGATTCAGTTGAATCAGTTTCAGATACTTTATCAAGAAGTATAAATGCTCTAAAGCTTTGCCTTGCCCAGCTCTAACAGTGTTAAACAGGATGCTTCAAATGAGGAAGGCAACTATAGAATCTGGGATATTCTAAAATAAAAATAAATAATTATTTCCTTCATAATTTTAAGTAAATTGCTTTGGCGACTTTGCATTTGAGAATGAAATTACATCATCCAAAGAAAAATAGGCATTATTTTTAAATATTCTAATACAATGGTTCCCAGCTTTCAAATCTCACCAGTTTATCAAACTATTTGTATTCCATTTTCAGAATGGAATAGTTTTAAGTTTGTGCCATATGCATATCCCATTTCTGACTGGTTAAAAAATGTTGTTCTGATGTATGTACGTACGTATGTAGATGTATAATGTATGTATTTAATTGGATTTATTTGCTGCCCTATTCACAATAAGTGACTTAGAGCAGGTTACACTACAAAACTTTTCTACAACAAAGCAAGACTTTGCTTTAGAATTGTGCCCATGAAGCCAACTACACGAGCAGTGATTCTGAAGACCTAATCCTCAGCCATGCTCTGGATTTACTGCTGGATATAAGTGCATTTAAAATGGTGTTCACAGTGGTATGAAATATTAAATGTCTTTCAAATGCTGCAGAAATACAGTTTTCAATATTACTCATGGTTGCATTTATTTAGTAAATAAAGTTGAAAGAAAATATATGTGTAGAAAAAATACCATCAGTGCCAGAGATTGGCAGCCTTTGGGCGTCATTGCATAATTTTTCAGGTGAGCAAGGTACAGCAAAATATATTGAGGTAGCTTATTAATCTCTGAATTTTTGTAGACTTGTTATTTTTTTATTTGTTGATTTATTTGTGATTTTATATTTCATGTTTATTCATCTGGTAAAAGGTAAAGGTTTCCCATGCAAGTCGTGGCTAACTCTAGGGGAGGGTGCTCATTTCCATTTCCTAGCCGAAGAGCCAGCATGTCAAAAGATGCTTCTGTGGTCATGTGGCTGGCATGACCATACGCCAAGGTGCATGGGCATTGTTATTTTTCCCACTGGAGATGGTACATATTTATCTACTTGTATTTTAACATGCTTTCAAACTGCTAGGTTGGCAGGAGCTAGGCAGACAATGGGAGCTCACCCTATTACACAGCAGCTCTTGAGTCGCTGACCTTCTGGCCAACAGCCCAGCATCTTAACTCCTTGCACTACCATGCACCCTTATTCTTCTGGAGCAATGCATAAATTGGTATTTGAACATGATAGGGAAAAGATGGTTTTCAAGGATAGAAAGCTGTGGAGAGGTGGTAGTGAATAGTATTGATGTAAACTATATTTTGAATTTGTTTATTCTGTCTTATTTCCTATCTCCTATCTAAAATATTACGTTGCTCGCTACTTCCTGTTTGCATCTTTCACACATCTCCTTGCACCCTCACATACCCAACTTTTGCTATGCCTCTTGTGCACCCTTCTTGACCCACTATACATCCACTCACTGCCTCACCTATTTGCAAAGCAATTTACCTTGCTGTATACATGGGACTTAAAATTTCCTGCACCTTCCTCACCTTTGTGGGAAGCTGGAAGAAGTTGCCTAGCCTAATGACCATAGAATTCAGTTAACAACTACAACCTAAAACTACAGGGATTGTCCTTGCTAAGTGATGTATAACTTAGCGATGGAAATTGCAGTCCCAATTGTGCTACCTGCATTTTCAATAAACTTATGGTTTCATATTTTCAATCTCTCTGACTCATATGTATATTAGAAGAATCAGACTCAAATTTTGCTTTGAACAGAAGGTTAATAAAAGATGTTTAAAGTTATTTCAGATAGTAAGTACTATGTTCACATTGGATTCCATTAGCATTGGTTTTTCTGTGTGCTAAACCACTGCCTCAACGTATTCATGAATTTCCTTTTCCCCCTAAAGTAATAGGGGGAAAAGGATATTACATGTTATGTAATATATAAAGTATATTACATGTTATGTAATATAACATGGAAATGGCCTAATATCAAATAAGTTGGTTTTGACGATCTCAAATGTGTGATTAAAGACATCATACTAAACTGCAAATTTTCCAGATTAAATCTGCATAAATTTGGATGTGAAGAAAATTAAGTTTATTTTTAGATAACGTGTGAATGTTACAGTTAACTCTATTAAGAAATATTTTCTAGTTCCTTTTGCAAATGAAGGAATGACTGCTATTAACTTTTTTTATTTATAATTTTTATAAATGCCAATTTTGCAATGATTATGCTTGGATAAATGATACAAGTTTAATTTATTAATCAGAATATGTTATCTCTCAATGGACAGTTGAATTAATATAGTATTAGTGTAGTGATCGTAGTATGCAGATCTGTTTAGAATTTAATACTTGCTTCAAAAAATAGGTAATTAAAATATATTTTTCCAATTAGAAAAGACAGCTTGATATAGGTAATTCTCATTTCACTGAAGGAAACTACAAAGGTGGTTGTAAAGGTTGTAAATGAGAGAATTGGTTGGAGAGTTACTTTTTCATCACCATGTAAACCATCACTAAAGAGTCAGTTACTAAATGAGAATTACTTGTATTTGAAGAATGCCTTTTGAGTTGATTATTGTAGTTTGTCAGTTGCCAAGGCAGGGATATGTTTAAGAGCAGAAATTTTGTTATTGTACAATAAATTTAAGTTATAGAAAAACAGATTGATAATGAAAACAATTAGCCAGAAAAGTGGTATGGCCTTATTCTTTCCGTAACAGGGGTTAGAGAGAACTTTAAATCACCCAAGGTACTCTGTATGGCTCATCTATCCAGATTATAGTGGACAATTTTACTCTAGAGCAGTACATAAAGAAAGCAGCAGAAAATCCATCTTCTTTTGCAACTTACAAATTACAGAGTTGACATTTGTGCCTCCATATTTATTTATTTATTTAACACATTTCTGTGCCGCCAATTTCCAAAGACACTTGGCGGCTTACATAGATTAGATATTTATACAATTGTGTAAACTAACCCTGCCCCCACGCTGGCCGGCGATGTTGCATCCGGGCATCTCCGCAGTTCCTGCTCCACCCCCGGTTGGAGGATGGGCTGCTTCCAACTCGCTGCTCAACTCTTCATCACTCGCCTTCTCCCTGCCCACCTCGCCCATCCCGCCGAAGCCAGCCGGCTCCCACCGAAGTGGTACCCGATTTATCTACTCACCAGTTTTTTTGGGGGGCGTTATGTGCTTTCGAACTGCTGGGTGGGCAGAAGCTGAGGCTAAGTGATGGACGCTCACCCATCACTATATCATATATAGGTAGTCCTTATAACTATTTGTTTAGTGTACTTTCGAAGTTACAGCAACACTGAAAAAAGTAACTTACACCAGTCCTTATGACTGTTGCAGTATCCTCACAATCATATGGTCAAAATTCAGGTGCTTGGCAACTGAAATGTATTTACAATGGGTTGCAGTGTCCTGGTGTCATGTCATCACTATTTGTGACCTTCTCAGCCAGCCTCTGACAAGCAAAGTCAATGGAAAACTACATTCATTTAACGACTGCATATTTCATTTAACAGCTGAGTCAAAAATGATTGTAAAATTGGGTGCAATTCATTTAATAACTGCCTTATTTAGAAACAGAAACTCAGAACCCAACTGTGGTTGTAAGTCAAGGACTTCCTATATTCATCATGGCAGTCCGTATACCAGCTCAGCTATATAAGAATAGTCACCATAAATTGAACCAACGTTAGTTAGCGGTTCTCCTCAAATCTCATTGGAACATTACCAAGATAACAAGAGTCAGAAAATGGTTAATTTTTTGCAGCAGGAATTAGGTAACATTCCTGCTTCCCCTCCCCCTAGCCTTTTGTTGGTGTTTTTATTTCTTTTTAGTCGTAATCGTATTTAAATGTTTTTATTGACTTCCCTGCTGATTAGTGACCTGGTGGAGCGGTTAAGATGCCGGGTTTGTTGTCTGGGAAGTCAGTGGCTCTAATTCAGGACCCAAGAGCTGCTGCGTAACAGAGTGAGCTCCCATTGCCTGCCTAACTCCTGCCAATCTAGCAATTTGAAAGCATGTAAAAATGCAAGTAGATAAATATATATCACCCTCAGTGGAAAAGGTAACAGCATCTGTGCACCTCAGTATATAGTCATGCTGGCCACATGACCATGGAAGCATCTTTCAACATTTTGGTTCTTCGGCTAGGAAACGGAGATGAACACCACCCCCTTGAGTTGGCCATGACTGGCAGGGGAAACCTTTACCTTTGAAGATAAATAAGGATTCAGGAGACTGCATTGTCACCATATCTTGATGGGCTCTGTAACTGCAATTTACTGTATCTATTGCTCTATCCTGGTTATATTGCCTTTTGAGCTGACCATATCTCTTCTTCATCAGGGACAAGTCTTCAGTGCAAATGTTGATTCCCTCTGTCTTACAATTTGGATTATTTGATTCCAAATACAGAATACAGAAGGTTATAATGATTTCTCAGAAATCTTCCACAAATGATTTCTGTGAAGCTAAATGGAAATTTCTTGACAATCTCTGGAAATAGCAATTTAAAACTCTGCAATATCAGGTCCCTCATTTTTTCCACTTTTTCTTACATTTGAAATAAATACTTGGCTGTCTGCAATAAAGGTATGCTTTGTAGCCATATTCTATTGTTCCTTTATTGGGCAGAAGTTTTTTCCTCTCCTATTCTGCTAATTATTTGTTTCATAAAAAAGCATTCATCACCTTCATAATTCAGTATCCCCACTGATTCTGGAGCACTTCCCTAAACCACTGGGCTCACCTGTGTCATCTCAATTCACTTATCTCACAGAAATTAATCTTTTGATAGCAAAAGTTTTTTGACTTCAAGAAGTCTGTGTCTTAGACAGAGATGCTTATTTTATACAGGAACAAAGTCCCCTTAAAATTCAGTATTGACCTTTCATTTAATCACCTCCCCTCTTTCCCAGCCTCAAAGTATCATTGCTTCATGCTTCATTCTTTGGGTGCTCATAATACTTGTAACCAGCTGATGTTGGTTTCTGTTTATTGTTGATGTTTATTCTTAATCTTCGAATGTCTATCAAAAGTTACAGCCTTTCCCACTGGTATTTATTCATGCAGATGGTGCTAGCCATCAAAATTTTACCATGAACTGGTCAAACAGCTATTCCTCATCCAAATTTATATTTCTACAACAAAATTTGCAGCAATATTACGAACCTTCTTCCAGAATATTTCCCTATGGAGTTATATATGATAACACTGTTGCTGAGACCTCCACCTTTATCATATATAAGACTTTGGTTCCCAGACATAGCAATCTTTGAAGGTATTGTCATTCTTAAGTCACTTTATGATAATTATACTCATTTCCCTTAAAAAAGTTTGCTATACATCCATATCTATGACTCACAGAGGACAGTAAGAAAGAATACCTAGTGATTTTTAACTGAGAGCCACTGTGTTATAGTGATTAAGATCACTATAACTCATATTAAAATTATTTAACTCATATTAAAATGCAAACTCACCCATGGAAGTTGATTGGGTAAATTGAAATACCTTTATTATGGTCTTTGACTGGCACTATAAATGGTTGTGGGGTGAAGTGACACCAGATTTATTACCAAAAACAAATTTGTCACTCCAGGAAAAAACCCTGTCGTAAAAGAACAGAATATTTATGTGCCCAATCCTTCTACAGTAGTATGAATCAGTAAAGGTATTTTGAAGCCTGGGGTGTAAATGAAGAGTTCACATTCCTTAAAAATAATGAACATAATAATAAACTTTCAAATTTGGAAATAACTGGGGAGTATAATGTGTGTCTCATATCATGAAAAGGAACCATATGAATACATGGGGAAGAGTTTCTATCTCCCTAAAGCCATAAGGACAAATCTTTGAGGGTAAGGAGTATATGAAATCTACTAAACAACAGTGCAGGAGGAATAAAATGAGCTCTTGAAAAAGCTCTGCTGCGTACAGTTCAGGTTAGATCAGGTAAATATGCAGTGGAAATCTTGTGGCAGTCTTACATTTGGAAATAAAATTTGGGGACACTGACAAGATTATCCTGATGATCAATGTGCCTAATTTGTTTCTTTACCATTGATTGGGTTCTACAATGGCTAATTACCCTATATAATCAAGAGAAAGTCTGACATTAGTAACTCATCCGATGAAATTGGTAGCTGTGAACAGTAGGTGACTTGAGCCACTTTCTCTCAGCCCAACCTGCGAATAAATTGTTTTCAGGGGAAATTGGGGAAAGTACAGTAGTGCTAAAAATGCTGATCTGACTTCCTGAAAGAAAGGAAGTATGGAAATTATTTTTAATATGCTACCCTACAAAATGCAATTTTTTTCCCAGTATCTTAAAAAATTAAAATGTATTTATGCTGTTATTAAGCAGAAATATTTGGTGAAAATTTGGTAAAATATAGCCATTGCTATTTTACAGCATTAATTTTCGTGCATTTTAGTAGCCAAAAATAATAAGAAAGAGTAGTAGACTTTTTTAAAAAAATTAGAAACTGCAATACTTGTTTATTCAATTTGTATATTCCCTCATCTGTTGGGACTCCCACTTGTTAATAATATCAGAACTGTATACATAAATTAAAAAATCAATGTTAAACAAAAACAACATTAATAATGCAAAAACAATAGCTAAAAACACAGATTGTATTCAGATCTCCAAACATTCTCCAGAAGAGCTCTGTTTCCCCAGAAAGTTATTAGTGAGGGAGTTAATTTAACTTCTTTTGCAGTCTGCCTTGGAAATATCTGAACCGTGGAACAAGCTACATTTCAGTTTTTAAGTTGTAGGTTATTTGGATGTAACTAAAACAGAAGAATCTCTGTATGTTGGTTGGCTTATAAGGGTCATTTAAAATATGGAAAATTCAAGTCTTCCGCTCACTTTTCCTAAGTTGGGGAACACTGCTGTTATTATTAATTATCTAGATGCACAGAAGCATATAGAAACAACATCTTTTTCTTCACAACATCGTCTTAGCATTTTCTTGCAGATCAGGGTCCTCTTTTTGGATCAACAAATGCCATTTCATGCAATCAGATGCAGTAACTGGGCCCAACTGGATGATTTTCATGGCCACATTGTGTTCTGCCATCTTTCCTTTGGTTTTATGTGCAGACATTTGCCATCATTGTTAAAGTGGTAG
>JANHZU010002076.1:207134-218272 GCA_032468055.1 Acrochordus granulatus | reverse complement strand
AGGCTTTCCAGAGGAGGGAGATGAGAAAGACTGAAATATGTTTATATCGGTAATTCTCCTGAAAGAAGATAATAAAGTTTCTAACAGATTGGAAGTTGTTCTGGATTGTTCTGCTGGTGAATTCAAGCAACAGAATCTTATTGGATGAATTTGATGATCTTGGAACAAGTTTTTATGTTTAGATGAAGTATTGTGTAGATTAAAATTAATTAAAATATGGATATACAGCAATATAAAGTAAATGCTTATTACAGTGTATAGCTTTTATTAATTTGATTAGACTGAGAGAGGGAAACTTCTTTTTAATATTGATTTATGGTTAGAGATTCAATTAGAGATGGATTGGGAGTGATGAGGAGGGTTTTTTCTTTTTTTGTATATTTTTTGGGGGGAACGTGTGTTTTATATTTTGTTATTGTTATTTGCCATATTGTTTTGCGTTATTGTTTTACTGCCTTGAATCACTGTGCAGCTGCAAGAGATTTAGGATTGACCCCCCTAAGTTTCATGGAATCTTACCTATTGGTTCCCAGGAGAAAGCAGGCACCCTGGAGAGATTTCTGTATTACAGGCAGAATACAATAAAGTACAGTAATCCTTCAGCCCACAAACTTAATCCATTCCAGGAAGCTGTTCGTGACCTGATTTGGGGACACCTGCTGCTTGCCTGCCCCCAATGACCCCGACTGCCTGAGCATGTGAGCACTGGTGTTTGTGGGCCAAGAAATTTGTTTGCCATACCAACTGAACATGTGCTGAAATGTTCATGGGCTGAGACATTTGTGAGCTGAAGTATTACCTTAGTTAGCCTGAACTCAACAACTGTGGATCTGTCTTGCATCTGACAACCATGTGTGCTTCTTCGACCTTTTAAACCAAAAGTGTGTACAATTAATCCATAATTAATATTTTAAGATACTCTCTCTCTCACTTCAATTTCTGACCTGTGCTTGTTTGTACTCTCTCTGCCCAGAGTCATTGGCAAGACAATAAATCAAATCATAAAGAATTTTAGAGGCTACCTGGATTCCCTCCATCCCCAGCACTCGTTGAGACTTAGAACCAACCACAAGCTAAGTATAATTACAACTACAATATTAGTGTGGATTCTCACCCTGAACAGAGAGGTCAAAAGTTGCCAGCTCACTTTTGATCATTTCTTCACTGGATTTCATTTTCCCTTGGGAAGTTGCCAATAAAAAGTCAAATTTGCTGATCTTTGGTTTTTCACTCTGAAACTCTCCAAAGTCATCAAAAACTTCTTTTCCAGATTCTAAGGAGACGGGAGCTGAGTCAGCTTCTTGTGGTCTGCCTGTGGTTGGCCTCTCACATCCATCACCCAGTGGTCTGGCAAACTCTCCAAAGTCTTCAACTTCATCTTCACTTTGTTCCACGGAGTGAGGACTGGAATCTTGGAAGTTTGCAAAAGATGAGAACTTAGCATCTTGGAGAGCATCCTCATTAGCAAAGGTTGTTACCTTGGAAACGGTGGTGACGGTGATATTTTCAGAGCTTCCAAAAAACGTCTCCTTCTTCTGGAGCACAGAGGTACCTAAGGAGGATCCATTTCCTGCAGGAAGGGAGAAGGGAATAGACTTGCTGCTTTGACAGGCATCTTCTTTATCAGACCAGTCATAGCTTAGAACAGAGCCATTGCTATAACTTCCAAAGGGGGCACATTTCAAGTCATCAAGATCTAAAAAAAAGCAACAAACATCCAAAGAGTTAAGGCAATGATGGCCAATCTTCTCACCAAACCTGTCACAAATCACATCCAAAGGAGGAGATAATATCTGGTTATGTATGAAGCTGAGACTCTGAAGTTGCTTCTCCCACTCAAATATGGGAGATCAGTTCCCAAATCTTCCTCCATGTTCCCCTATCAAAAATATTATGGTTAGACTGAAGAAAGATATTTTGTTGTCGCAAGGGGAATAGAGAACAAGGAATTTGTCCTGATTTATTACAACTTTGTCTTCCATTGGACTATGTGAAGCTCTACCTTTCAATTAGAAAGAACAGTTCCTATCTGCCCCTCTCTCCTGGATGTTGGATGACAGATCCCATCACCCCATAACCACTCTGTCAATTTGCTGGCTATGGAGATGAGAGTAGGGTACAGCTGTCTAATACTTCTAAAGGTTGCTGAATTAGGATAAAGGTATCATTTCAAATATATATAGGGGGTGCAGTGGCCTAGTGGTTAAGATGCTGGGCTTGTTGGCTGGAAGGTCGACAGCCTGAGTTTGAGACCCAAATGCTGCGTAAAGAGCAGAGCTCCCATTACCTGCCCCAGTTCCTGCCAACCTAGCAATTTGAAAGCACACAAAATGCAAGTAGATAAATTGGTACTGCCTAATTTGGTGGGAAGGTAACAGCGTTCTGTGTGTCTTGGCATATAGTCATGCCGGCCACATGACCACAGAAGCTTCTTTGGACAATACTGGCTTTTGGGTTATGAAACAGAGATGAACACTGCCCCCTAAAGTTGGTCACAACGGGCAGGGGAAACCTTTACCTTTTGTCATTTCAAACATCCTCAACCAAGTGACAATACCTAGCAGTGTCAGACCTGGTTAACAGAGGAATGGAAGACCAGCAGGATACCTCAGACCTATGAGCTAAACTGGGAAGTCAAAAAACATCTTGGAAGAAGGCACTAGCAAACCATTTCTCCACTGCACCAGGACTCAAGCTTTACTTAAGGTAATCTTTCCCTTTCTTTTGTTTCAGATGGCTTTGCTCCAACAATATGTGTAAATTTAGTTTTATTGCATAATAATGTTTAGGTTGTTATATGATTTTCTTGATAATGTCATTACTTAAACAGAACAAGAGATAAATATCTGAATCATGTAATAATCACAGGGGTCATGAGAAGGCTTAATAGAGGTAATAGTACTGGACAAATTCAATAGGGAAGGTTGTCAGAATGCCTCACCCCCAACTTCTGGTCTAGAAAAGCCATTCTGTGACCTACAAAGATCCTACTAATGAACATATTTATTCTATTTTATACTTCTTGTTCAACTTTTTTTGTAAGTTTCAATAAGTTCATTTCCTTTTCAATCAAAGGAGGAGAAAGGTTGTTCTTTAGAAATTCTCTCAGGCTTATATGATTTCATTACTGACAAATGTGTTTATCAATAACTTGTGGCAGAGCTGGGATGGTGTATGTCTATCCTTGTGCTCCTTGATTTCTCAGTGGCTTTTGATACCAGTGAGCATGATATCTTTCTGAGCTTGCTGCGAAGGGTTGTGAGCGGGAGGCACAGTGTTGCAGTGGTATTCTTCCTTCTTTTGCAGCTGATATCAGTCAGTGTTGGCAGGAAAGGTTGCCCTCTGGATCCCTCCCCTCTCCACGTCTGACTTCTACATGAACCCGCTGGGTGAGGTCATCCACCAGTTTAGGATCCGATACTGGTAAATTCATAATTCATAAATCAGTAAACTGATGATACCCAATTATTATCTCAACTCTAGGCTGCCCAAGTGAGGCATGTCAAGATTTTGTGCCAACGGCTGGAATCTGTGTGAAACGGACTCTGGCTTAATTCTACCAAGCCTAAGTGACTGTGATTACTGGGCTACCTATCTCTGGGGATTTTCCATCTTTATTGTTGGATGGGATTGTGCTTTTCTGATGAGGATGGTGTGCAACTTGGGGATCTGCTTGGATTCACAGCTTCTGCTCAAAGAGCAGGGGGCTGTTGTGACCAACAGGGCTTTGTATAATTCTGTTTGGTGTGCCAGTTGAACTCCTTCCTGGATCAGAAGCCATCAACACCCTTTTCCTCAGGACTTGACTATGCCATGTGGTCTACATGGAGCTGCCCTTGAAGACCACTTGGAACCTTCAGCTGGTCCAGAGAGCAGCAGTGCAGGCAGTGGGGGTGTGTGCCTTGGCCTGCCCACATGATGCTGCTGCATAATGAGCAGCACTGGTTGCCAGTGTGCTTGTGGGTATGATTCAAGGTTCTGGCCTTTCTTGTTGTTACTAAGGTTTAACTCTTTGTATTGTAAATTTTGAGGTTGTAACTGCTCATACATTGTGAAAATAATAAATAGGCAACTTACAACATCAACATATACAATTAAAACAATTGAAAATATGGCAACAAAATATACAACTCAGACTAAAAAGCAATCATAACAATAAAAAACATGAAAGGGGCTCCAGAGACACACTAACCCCAGCCTTGGGAACAGAGCCATATCTTAAGGCTCTTCTGGAAGACTAGCAGAGAGGGCATCATATGTTATTCCAGAGGGTAGGTGCAACTACAGACAAGGCACACCTGGTCCTATAATATTTGAGAGACATGGAACATACTCTGCCTAAACATACTGGATGAAGAGAAACAATTGGAAATTAAGTTATAGGTAAAACATATAGGTAAGATTTTCCCTATTTAGACAGTCCTTGACTTATGACCATTCACTTAGGTACCATTCAAAGTTACAATGGACCTACTTTTGGGTTAATATGATCCAGATTTGAAGTTCCAATGGTTGGGGCCCCCTCCATGGTCACGTGATTGAATTTTGGGTGCTTGGCAACATGGCCGCATTTATAGCCAATTGCAGCATCTGCATGACATTATCACATTTTATGATGGTTTTGCTGAAAATTGACACTTCTGGTTTTCAGCAAAACCATATTATAGTGAACAATGGGTTCACTCAATGACTATAGTAGCTGCTTTATAATCGTGGTGGCTGCTTTATGATGTTTGCTTAACTGTTGCAAAAAGATCATAAAATCGGGTTGGTCATACGACTGCTCTGTTTTATGTCCATCATGACTTATGAACATAATGGGCAGGCTCCATTATGGTTGTAACTCGTAACTACAAGTATAGGACATGGCTATTTATAAGACTGCCAGTATTCCACAGTTTCTGCCTGTCCAGTACAATCTGGCAGAGAGGGCATGTTCTAGGTCCTCTCCACTGAACTGTCATCTTTCAAGACCCAAGAAACTGCAGTGATGATGCCTTTTGGAAGGAGATCCTCTTAAGATCTGTTTTGCTCCCATCTGCTGATGTTCTGAAACCTGTTTTCCCAGGATTTTGGATATGGAGGGTGGGCTTCTCTAATACTGGTGTGTTGTCTGGACTGCCACCTTATAACTGTTTAACTATAACCATAATTACTTTTTTGGATTAATTTTACTGTATTCTTATTTATGCTATATTTTACTTTGTGAACCATTCAGAATTGGTTGGAATTGGGCAGCATCAAAACTGAATAAAGTAAATCTATACGCAGCTGTCTTCTACTTTCAATTATTCAGGGCAATGAGTACAAATACACTTGTGGAAATCCATTTTGTGATAATCAAATGTCATTCCAAGTTTTGGATTATGGAATGGGGGGGGCACTTCATTTTTGTCTTGGAAAGGAATTCAGTCTCTGCCCTTCCTGCTCCTATAGAATGCATGACAGAAACATCATCATTCATTGATCACTGTATAGCTGAACCAAATGCAAAATACTTTGTCTAAAATCCAACAATGGAGAACCTGATATAATCGCTCAAGCAATCTTGTTTCCTTCTTTGCTTTAAGGCTAGATCCAAATTCAAATATATAAAGGGATTTTTTTAAGAATGGGGAAGATACCCATGGAACTTCAGGAATAAAACAACCTGCATGATTACAATTTGGTTCCTCAGCATTAACAAGTAGTGTTTGGGCCCAGTTCTGATCAGCTGATCTGCTAAATGTGACAAGAGAACTGAGACTGCATTGTGCCAATGTTCTCAACTTCATGCATATCTTTCAAACCCTGGGAGTCTTCCTCAGCAGCTATGCGAGGGCAAGCAAATATGTACATGTGGAACCTATATACTCTGGATTGCAATTCCAGGTTCAACTGTATGGAACCCATATAGTCTGGATTTCTTATGGGGAGAACTTCATCCAAATAAAAGGAGCAGTTCTAAGGGTCTTCAACATTATTATTTCAAGTGGGAACAAAATTGCCAAAATCTAGATGCTCTGTCTAGAGTCTACCAAACCTCTCCTAAAAGTTATGAATAAGATGAACTGTATCTGCACCCTAACATTTCACAACTTATTCAGAGGTGTGCAGCTCCTGAGCTTGAAAATGGCACTGTCAATATCTTTGGCTTTCAACATTATAGTAAATGTGCCTGGAAACAATCCGAATGTCTGTTATGCTCTTGGGGGTTGTGTGTGTGTGTGTGAGAGAGAGAGAGGGAGGGAGAGGGAGAGGGAGGGAGAAGCTGCAAGTGATTTAAAAATAGAAATGGATGCCTTAAAAGCCCAGACTCTAATTTTTCAAATGGGAGTCAAGGGCAAATACTTCAGGTGCCCGTTTTATTTATGTCCCAACCTACTCTAGGGTTTTTGAGATGTTCTGGAGACTGCAATAGAATATTAGAAAATTGCATCAGTTGCAGCCCTACCATGGAATCATGTGGGAAACGTTAAATTATACTACCCTTTAATAATAAGAGACTAAAATTTTAATAGAGTTTCCAGAGCTTCTTCAGCATCAAAGAACATGGTAGCTAATAATTTCCTTTGTTTATACAGGATAAGAAAGGAAAGGAGGACATTTAATGAGTATGTGATTAAGCTTAAAAGTGTTAAATATCACCTTAAAGGAAGCTCCTTTTGTTCTTCATAGTGTTTCCAATAATTGTTTTGCTTATTTAATTAGCTTATTTTCTACTGGAAATATGGGTAAGAAAAGAAGACAAGACTATAGAGAAGGATGAGGGTGTCTGAACTATCCATAAAATTCTAAAAATGGTGGGGAAAAGGGCAATGAGTCAACTGAAGTTTTTTCAAAATATAATTTGAATTTTGCACAAAAATGCACATAGTGACCACCGTAATCTATCAAGTGAATGAACTGAGACATATCTATATCTATTGATAGTTCCTTTGAAGCTATTGATGATTCTGCAATTCCTCTGGACCTATCTAACAAATCATGGTCCTTTGCTAATATAGGAAGTCTCCTTTTAACACACTTGGAAATAATTGAAAATGGTCCAAATGTTGCAGCTTCCAGGAAGAGTTAGTGTGATACTCATAAGACAAAATGAGTCATGCATTATTTGATTCTACACTAAAATATGACATTCTTTTTGCTGTATCAAATAAAAATTAAACTATGCTTTCTGTTCTAGAAATGCTTTCATCTTTGGGCTGTGGATAAATATTTTCAAGGAAATCTTTCAAGGTCCCTGGAGACAAAAAGAGATTCTCAGATGACCGCTGCCACCCCACCTTCCCTGCTCTGGGGTCTCAGCTGGTGCCATACCTTGAACCCGGCTGGACACATCTCCAAGAGGGCAACCCCCATTATTGACTGCACATTTACAGAATAACTAACCATGTTATGAATTCTCTTACTGTTGTTCATTGATGTTGCAAGTATACTGAGAGCTCCTGTACCATGCCTAACCATGCTTGGCCAATTTGAGTATAGCCCAAATGAGCAAAACTTTTCAAATTCAAAGAATAATTCCTGGCCTCTCTGGAAGGGTTCTAAATTCTGATCCAAACATTCTACAAGTTATTTTGAGCTCAAAATGGAGCTATAGAGCCAGTCTGGACTAGCGGTTAAGGTACCAGGCTAGAAACTGGGAGACTGTGAATACTAGTCTCACCTTAGCCATGAGAGCCAGCTAGGTGACTTTGGGCCAGTTATTCTCTCTCAGCCCAGCTCACCTCACAGGGTTGTTATTGTGGGGAAAATAGGAGGAGGAAGATGTGTTGGATATGTTCTTCACCTTGAATTGTTTGTAAAAATAATAAAGGTGGGATACAAACAAACAAATTTCAAGTCAGAAACATTTCTACAACAGAACTCTTCTGGTAAAGTCGGAACCACTGCTCTGAAGTAGGACCGGAGTCCTCTGAATTCACAGCAGGTGTTTCAAGCTCAAAATATTTTGTATTTTAAATATTTTACATACCACTACTTGGTCTTCTTTGTGCTCTAACTTTACATGCAAACATGCTCTGTTCAGGATTTAAAGTACTGTGTCCCTTACTATTTATGTTCAGTTGTGTAAAAATTGTCAGAAGACCAAATTCTATATTAATAGAATCAAAAGGATGTTTGAAGGTAAAAGGAAAGGCATTACTAGCAGCAAACTGATGCCCAGAGAAAGGTAGGCAGATACACTCTGCTACTGTTTCCAAATAAATACAAATGCAATGATTTCAGGATAAAGTGTAACAGAAATTGTCCCTTTTTAAAAAAAACAGATATTTAAGGGCATCTTGCTATTAGTAATGTCTATCACAGACACCTTTAAAAACCCATGCTGTCAAACTGCATCTGGATGCAATTTCTGCATCAAAAATCTCAGGTCCAGCTTAGAGTATTTTACAGAACAGAGCCAGAAAAAAATTATTATCTGTCTTAGATATTCTTAAACGGAGCATACTAAGAGACCAAAGTGTGCAGCTAGGCCGTTTCAGTAAGACAATACAAAATTTCAGAACCCCAAAACAAAACAGACACACGATATGCCTGGATTCCATGCTCAATATTTTCTAAAAAAAATTGAGACTGTTTCTTTCCATCCAGCCATACACCCATTACCCACCTCTTGAATGGAGGAAAAGTCATCTTTCAGCAGTTACGTTAATCAACAACAACCTTGCTTGATAGGGGCAAAAGAAAAATTGTGCAAACAAAGAAACAAATACTTGCATAGCTTAAAGGATGAGAAGTCCAGGGAAAAAAACAAAAATCTGTTATATCATGGAAGGTGTAGGAGAGAAAGAAGTGCCAGAATTAAAAGGGAGTTAGTTACATAAGGAGTGTCAATTGTTTTAGTAGCTACTTTCTAATAAGCAATAGTCTTAAGACCCCTTGCCCAGACTGTCTGAGAGCCTTGATCAAGTTGTAGAACCCAGTTAATCCATGAGTATCCAGGAATATCTAACAAAGACTTGTTAGTGAATCTGACAAGATTTTTTCCCTATGCTATTAGGATAGCCCACCAGAAATGGTGGAGGGTCATCTGTAACATGTTACTGCTGAAGACAGTCTGAAAGGACTACTGTAAGTAACAGCAGACTTAAGATCAAGATGTAAAATTTCTAATTTTGAAAGAATGAGAATCTCCTTTTTCCTTTAAAAAAAGGGAGACATTAGAGGATGAATTGAAACACATGCAATAACTATTACTCTAATATCCTATAAAAATAGGAATCAATAAATGCTTATGTCAAAATTTACTCTCCAGGAGAATTGGTCTAGGAAATAACAAGGAAAGTTTCACCAAGCTCTACATCAGGGGTGATCAACTTTGGCAGCTTTCAGATGTGTGGACTTCAATTCCCAGAATTCCTCAGCCAGCACAGCTATGGGAATTGAAGTCCACACATCTTAAAGTTGTCAAGTTAAATACACATGCTGTAGATCAAATCAGCTAATAGGAAACCATGTGGCTGAGTAAAGAAATTCTCCCTTCTCTTGTAAAAATAAATTCCCTGAAGGAAGATATGCATTTTTTAAAAAAATTTGGAAACTTCACTGTATATCTTATTGTTGAATATAATTATTTGATGTTACAAACAGTATTACAGAGAATTCTTCCTATTATGCAGCTTTTAGAAATCATTTTGAGCTGGATGGTAATAAACACTTTTCTTAACCATTTTTATCATTTAAATAGTTCCTAAGCCACGTGTCCCCATTTATTAGCAAAAGAACAAAGGCTTCAAAGAAAACAAAAAACAGAACAAATAAAAGGTCTGTTTTCCCCAAGGTTTCCATTTCTTCCCATGTCTTCACATCTCTGTCCCAGAGGATATCATTTACCACTTAGTCCTAGTAAAGCAGCCAGACCCATAGTTGCTTGGCCTTTTTCGAACTAATATCGTAACTCCCTTTTCTACTAATTCTAATCCTGCCAGCCATCAAAGAAAGAAAGAGAGAGAGAGACACTTTCCAAATGAAAGGGGATACAATTGCTTTAAACTTTAATTTTCTTTTTCTGATGACCAGAAATTTCTGGACTCAAAAAACAGGAAAAGGAAAAACCACACATGCTCAGACTTTCAAATTATGCCAAGATAAATATTTATTTAAACACAGCAGGACTTACAGATCACAAAAGAGAGTGGTATACAGGAGTTTGACGGAAATCATCAGAATCAAAGCATGCAGGTCAGCTTTGCAGAAGAACGATATCAAAGCGGATTCGAGAAGGCACATTCACACAGGAAAATCAATGTCAAGTTGAAATAAAGGCATCAGACTGGAGGAAAAGAGACAGTCGAAAAGAAGATCTCTACCCCGATTCTGATTCACAAAGTATTTTCTGATGTAAAAGTTCTGCCAGTTTGCAAATTCAGCAAACTGTGTGATCTTCCAAGAGTTAATTGCACTGCAATATTTTAAAAAAGGATCAATGAAGGCAAATCAGGGGAATGGGAAGAGACCGACACCCCCCGCCCCAAAAGGCCAGACAATTCAGTCAGACAGAAGTGAGAAATAAATTTGGCAGAAAAGTAGCAACAGGTTGAAATTAACAAGCAGAGATGCATAGAAGGTTAAACATTGGTCAGATGTTGTTAACTCCACAATCAAGCCAGTGCATTTTATATTGGTTACCTTCAATTCATAGTATTAAAGATTAAAGTTTAAAGAGACAGTATCCCCTTGAAAGGACTAGAAAAAGTCTCTCATCTCATTCCTGCTGTGTTAAAGAGCATTTAACTGAAGAGTAATTGATTTAAATATCCCTTTTCTCCCTCACTATCCAGACATTAATTCTTTACCATCCCTGATAGCTCAGTTTTGCTTGCATAAACTCTCAGCATGGAAAGATTAAAAGCTAGTTTTGTTTGCAATGCTAATACTGCAATAACCAGAGGAAAGGAGGCATATGTGCCAATGTACTTGAATTAAGGCTGTAACTTTAAGAGTTCCTCTCTGAAACCAGCAGAAAAACACCCCAAGGAATGAAAAAGGGAATACTGTCCCTTTCTGACAATTCAGTTTACAGACCAAATAGAAACAAGCAAAGAAAACAGAAATCTATTTTCAATTAAAGTTGTAGAGATTTATGAAACATTACCAATTCAGAATTTGAAAAGTTTTTCTTTCTTTCTATATATACTGTATATTTCACCTTA
>JANHZU010002076.1:164948-176873 GCA_032468055.1 Acrochordus granulatus | reverse complement strand
AGGAAGGAAGGAAGGAAGGAAGGAAGGAAGGAAGGAAGGAAGGAAGGAAGGAAGGAAGGAAGGAAGGAAGGAAGCTTCTTATGCACCACTGGAGATCCTAATCCCACACAGTAGCATTGGGTGACCTTCCCAACTTGCTTCACACAGAACCCTTATTCATAAATTACCTACTACAAGATAAATCTTCACTTTTATCAATTATAGCATTTCCTTCCTGCAAGACTGCCTCACTGTTAGGCCAGCTCTACCAGCCTGGCACCCTCCAGTTAAGTTGGGCCTGCAAAAAGCCAGAGGGTTTGAATTCTGGGAGTGATAGTCCTAGTAGATCTGGAAAGTGCTTGGGCAAGGTACAAAATTACCGGGAGGAGGAAGAGGAGGAGGAGAAGAAACAATATTTTGCTTTGACAACAGGCTCAAAACTTATGCAAAAAGCTGGTTAAGGTTGAATTTTTACATTACTGACAGATCTGGCCAATGTTATGCGTTAAGTCAGATGAAAGATGCTTCGTTGTTATTCTTCAAGCAGGGATTTAGAGCAAAATTACCCAGCATTCACGTTACGAGGTTAGAACAGTGAAGCAACGTACACCTTGCTGAAAACAACAGATTTGCTCACCGCACTCTTCACCTGCTTGTTCTGAAGCCTTGTTTGCCTCTGGAAAGGGGGTTCCCTTGGGGAGCGTCTCTAGGGGCTTCCTGCCACTGGCAGCTAACTTGGGAACAGGGCTGTTTACAGCTGAAGCTGCAGCGATGAGCTCAACTTCAGCTGCCTTAAGTTTGATTTGAGTGCGCCCAAATCCACTCAACCCACAAGGTGGCAAAGGCTTGTCTTCCAAGAAATGGCCTGGGTAAATAAAAAGAGGAATTAGATGTCTTTGCCGAATCCCTTCATCCCATTCCTTAATCCAACAGGCAAAAAGGAAACACAAATGCACCGCCAGCCCTACAAATAAACAGGACTGGTGCAGACTCAGGGCCATTCTTTATTTTCAGGTTTTTAACTGTTTTTATTCATGTTTTACTGTAAGCCACGGAGAGTTGCTCTGAATCTGGCAGCGTATAAATTTAATCAGTCAATCACAAACATTTTCTTTCAGATTCTGCAAATACAAGCAGTCCTTGACTTACGACTGTAATGGAGCCTGATCATGACGGGCATAAAGCGAACCTGATTTTACTACTTTTTCTGTAGCAGTTGTTCAGTGAACCACTACGGGCTGATTTTGCTGAAAACCGGAAGTTAAATGTCAGTTTTCAGCAAAAATGTTATAAGATGTGGTTAAATGGCCATAAATGCAAGTTGGTTGCTAAGCCCCAACATGTGGTCATGCTGGAACTTTGGAAGCGGGTCATAAGTATCCCAAGGGAGGTCTGCCATAACTTAGTGTGGTCACTGGTGACTGGGTATAAATCATGGACCACTTGTATTGAGCATACCCAGAATGCAGCAGGATAAGAAAAGGGAGGAGAAATGCACTGCCCTTTAAAAAAATAGATTTTTTTCCACATTCTGAAGATAAAGAACTGTGACTGAGAATTATCCAACTCCTCCAGTTATGCAAATTTGGCTTGATTGATTTCTATCTAGCAGAACAATTTAAACTGTTGATTGTTAAAAGTTCTCTTAACAATCTAGTTAACAATATGATCTGATATAGATACAGCTCTAAAATTCCCCTCTCTTTATCTGGTGGGGGGAGTACTCCAAAGAGCTCTTGAAATTCAAAAGTAAGCACATTCTTTCATGCCATTTTAAGGTGATCCTTTGTAAATGAATTTTATTTCTCACAGAAGAACTTGGCTATGATTGCTGTTCTTTCTGTAAAACTTTGATTCTGATTATTTATTGAGGTACTCTACTGGAATTCAAGATTAGAGAGAGGGAGAGAATATATTCATTGCTCCTGCAATGGGGGCCACTTCAAAAGAAACATCTCCACTTATATAAGTAGTCCTTGACTTATGACTACAGTTGGGATCAGAATTTCCACTGCTAAGCAAGACAGTTGTTATCTGAGTTGTGCCTGATTTTACAATCTTTTTTGCCATGATTGTTAAGCAAATCACAGCTTCTCTTGTTGACTTTTTGTGTTCTAAGTCAGCTGGGAAGGTCGCAAATGGCAATCACATGATCTCAGGACGCTGCCATCATTGTAAAATGTGGCAAGCAACCAAATTTCAATCAAATGATCATGGAGATGCTGCAATGATTGTAAATGTGAGCAATGGTCATAAGTAATTTTTTTCAGTGCCACTGTAACTTCGATCAGTTGCTAAACAAATGGTTGTAAGTTAAGGACTACCTGAAACCTAGCTATGCTAAAATCAGCACATGCCTTGAATTGAGTCATCTTGAATGCCTTCCACATAAAAACTGGGCTATTTGTGTTAACAATAATAATCCTAACAATATGTCCCCATAATTTCCTACAAACACATATTCAGCAGTTCTGCTGCAGTCAATGGTGTAAGACAGTATCCTATTTGCTCCAATTAAATGGTGTAAAATGGTATCCCATTTGCAAATCTGTCTTTCTATGCTTGATTTCTATCTGGCAACAAAAAGAAAACAAAACGCAAAGTTGGTTCCAGGCTCAGACTACTATATTTTATTCCCCAAAAGACATGGTGTGTTACCTGTTTTCTGTATGTTTTGTGAAACTGGAGGAGAGAAATAGGGTATTGGTCCCATAGTACTCTGGAGAATGGAGGTTACAGGAAACTGGATTGGAGGGAGAGCTTGGGCCACAGCCTTCTCTGAAAGCCGCTGCCCAGCCTGAGAAGCAGGATGGCAAGACTGAAAAAGCTGGGAAGAAGTTGGAGGCACGAATGACGGGGTTTCGACAGGTCCCTGAATAAAGTCACTAAACTCCTCGTCATCAAGAAAGGCAGCAGTTTGGGAGATAGACACAGTAGAATGAGATGGTGTGGGATGATCTGTGGAATGGAATGAACACAGATATGTACATACACACAAGATGAAAACCCCTGGAGGAAAACAAGCCTAAAAACAATAAAAGGAAAAGTCCCCATTTGTAAGACCTAAAAGATGGTATCAGGAGGAAGTATACATCCTGGCAAGGCATGATTCCACATTTTTATGCTATGACTTGCTTGCCCTGCTGAAGAGACAAGCAGCTTCTGAATTTCACATTGAAAAGGAAATATAACTTGCTTCTTCATCAAAAAGTGAAAAGAGAAGGAGTATTTTCCTCTCTATTATTATTATTTAATTTATATGCCGCCGAAATCCGGAGACTCTCGGCAGCTAACAAAAATAGTCCTCTTTCCAGCTTCTCACAAGCATTAAAATCTCCTAGAAAGCCATTGGTTAAAATGGCTCTCACTGTTTAAAATGCTGAGGAGAGCAGAGGACTTTTTATCAATTAGATGGCGCATTCACAACTGGACTCCCTATTAGAGAGAAAAGTGGCACCCACTCCTTTAGAAAGTTGAGTATTAGAAGGATCCAGCTGCTATATTCTAAATCATTGATGCACAGGTGACATATATCTTTATTTTGCTATGCCTGCTTTCTTTTTATACGTACTTGATTTTCATGGGGACATTAGAATTTATTTTAATGGCCACAGAACAATAATCTAAAGTTCCTGAAAGAGGAGAATCCACAACTGTCACCAATACTGATGTAGTGGACACAGGTTCACTCGCCTGAGCATAATTTGGCTGTAAGTTTTATAGGGATATTGTTCTGATCCAGCCAAAATCAAGTACATTTAAGTCCTGCTGTTCATGACTGAAGAGGAAATTTTTTTTTTTCACTGAAACCCACAGAATTTGTAAATGCTTCCCTGGTGTTTTCAAAAGTTTCTGTGTATCTGTGTATAAAGCTGCATGTATTTTTTAATCCCACAATCTCTTCTCAAAGTTGAATACCTGCATTTTTGGGATGAGCAGTTGGTGTGGGATGGAGCTTAGCATCTCTGGAAAACCCATCTAGGTTTCCTTTAATAGCTTCCAGGGCATCATCTCTGCTTTTTTCACCCATCTGAAAGCATATTGATTTTTTTTATTGTGAAACAGCATTGGCAGAATTTTCAGCTATTTTAGAAAGCAGAATACATTTATGACCTGCAGAAAAGAAAGCAAACGTTTTCCTCGAGATGGAACTGCACAACAAAAATCAGAAGAGAAAATCCCTTTTTACCTAAGAACGGTTTATCATTTTATAACCTGGTACACAGGTAGTCCTCGACTTTCAACTATAACTAAAGGCATGGTGGTGCAAGTGGTTAAGAGTTCAGCTTGCCAGATGGAAGGCTGGCAGCCCGAGTTCAAGATCCAGCGCTGCCATGCAGCAGGGTGAGCTCCTGCTGTTCTGCCTCAGCTCCTGCCCACCCAGCAGTTCGAAAGCATGCAAACTTGAGTAAATGAATGGGTACCCTTTCTGGGGGAAGCTGGTCGGCAGCAAGGGGAACAGGAAGTTGGCGCTGGACCTGCTTGAACTTGAGGGTGGAGCAGGAGCCATGGAGGAAGCCCCCGGATGTGAACACCGCCGGTCAGCTTGGGGAGGCGGGGTTTGATATTGAAATGTTTAATGTTGAAATGTTAAAAAAATGTTGGTTGTGAGCTGCCAGAATCTGTTAAGAGATTGGCAGCATATACACACACACACACACAGAGCGAGCCAGAATTTCCATGGCAGTTGTGAGTTGCAACCAATTTTACAACCATTTTTGCCATGGATGTGAAGTGAATCACTTCAGTTAAGTGAATCAGCAGTAGCTAAGCAGATTCAGCTTCCCCCATTGACTTTGCTGTCAAACACCCAAATTTTTATCTCGTGTCCATAGGGATGCTGTGATGATTCTAAGTACGAGGACCGGCTTTAAGTCACTTTTTTAGTGCTGTTGTATCTTTGAACAGTTGCTAAATGAATGGTTGTAAGTCAAGGACTACCTGTATATTCCTTTACTGAAATAGTGACATTATTTTTAAAACACTGATTAGTTTTTTAAAAAAAAAATCATGTTTTTAATTTTCCTCCTCAATATAAATTAATTTAAATCCAACTAGCTTGTCACCTAATATATTTGCCACACCATACCTTTGGCTTCACACTACTTAAAAGCCTTAGCTTTTGCTTCTGTTCTTCAAACTGACGCCTTTTTCTTTCTTCTTCCAAAACTTTCTGCTGGTGCTCAAATCGTTTCCTACAAAATATAATCAATATTGATTATAAACATGATTTACGCCTTAGACTGAACTGTTATTTCTCTTCTTTTGAGAGTCTGCCTTACTGTGAAGGAATATAGATTTGCCTTGGGTATGGGGAAGAAAGGAGCAGTCTGTTAATCTAACAGGAACAATCTAAGTCATCTTTTCTTTTGAGAAAAGATGACATAATCCTGAAAAGGGAACTCATAGTAAACTCCATCTTGATTTTACTATAAGATGGGGCAAAGAAAAACTTGGAGAGACTTTCAAGATTCTGCTTGAATATAATAAAATAGCATTCCTGAATTCCAAAGGCCAGGCCTACATCCCTTTGTACTTACAAGGTCTGGCTGTAAATTTTGAGGCTAACAAGTATCAGTGGTACAGGCAAGATTAGGATGGTAATGTACAAACAAGGGAATAGAAGGCATGAATACTGCCTCCTGATCCTAGTTCATACTTAAGTAGGCCTTCCAGTTCTGGAGTGCAAAATTCTGAACAATTATTAGATGAGCAATAACATTATATATCTATTTCTCTGCTCTCACATATTGGTGATCCAGATTTCTGCAGTGTAAATTTGTTAAGTGTAAGCATACAATCTCCTGAGAGACAATCAAATCCTTGAGGCACAAGCCAGTGAAGTCACCCTGAGTTGTGTGTTGAGTATGGCAGCTACATAAATTGAATGAATTAATAAAAAATAAGACCTATTGTAACAGAACGGCTCACTTACTGCTGTTCTTCAACAAACTGCTTCCGCATATCAGGGGTATACTGAGGAGCTGCTGGACGCATTCCAAGGAAGGGACTTTGTCCCATATATGGCATCCCTGCTGTTGTCATTGGAGCTAAAGGCATACTACCCTGTGAACAAAATTAGTAGTTCAAAATTAAAGAAAAGAGACAGTGAGAGAAATACATGGTAAATGATCCAGCAAAGTGGGTCTCAGGAGATTCAAAATGTATGTGAACTTTCTTATAATGAGATCTCACCGTCTGCACATAAATGTCATTATTTGTCCAAGTTATTTGATGTTTATAAATTATAAAAACTGAAATTATTACAAACATGGTATAATATCCTATGAGATATAACACTGTTTTTACAAAACATAAGAAATCCATTAGTTCAGAATGAATAGATCTTAATTCTTATTCCCCATACAGGTATATTTTTGTAAAACAACTGGCTAGAGAAAAGCTGTAGCAAATGCTTGTCTCAACGGTGGCTTTCCCTATTGAAAAACAGTTTTAATTTAGCACCCATCCTTGAATTTCAAGAGCATAGAGACTTACTAATCTATTGCATTTCATCACAACTCAACCCTTTCACTTTTTATTTCTGAAATGATTTTGGTGTTACTCTTTGGATTGTAAACTACTGAGACTTCTTCAGGACTGTGCCAAGAAAAAAATGTAATAAATAATTTTGTACCACAATACTGAGATTAATTAATTAGTCAGCTGTTAGTTAGCTTTTCTGAAACTAGACTGTTAATTTGCATGACAAATTAATGCAATGGCTAGTCTAGTGCTTTTCAACCTTGGCAACTTAAAGATGTGTGGACTTCAACTCCCAGAAGAATGTTAAGCATGGCTTGCTGGGGAATTCTGGGAGTGAAGTTCACACTCACTTAAAGTTGTCAAGGTTGAAAAACACTGGTTTACTCTCAATTCTTTTTTCACACTGTATTACATATTAATATGCACTATATATTGTTTCAAAATTGTTGATGTATGGCTGTTAACACTTTAAGTATCTGTTCTACTGCACCTTTAAAAAATTGAAGGAATACTTCATCTGTGCCTAATACTTACCTATTTGATTTTGATTGTAATCTTCCCTATTTTACTTTCTAATAAAATCAACTCCTAGTGATTGTTGCTTCATGTTCTTTTATAGATTTATACTTTCTACTGGAGACATTTTAATTATTTAAATTATATGGTTTTGCTGAAGATTATACACCTCATGACCCCTTGGGTCAACATTTCAGAGATATTTCCTTACCAGAATGGCAGAACTTCTAATAGACTAGAAAAGTTTTTAAAAATCCAAGGAGATATTCAGATATATCTACCTTGAAAGTAGCCCATGTTGAACTGTATAGCACAATCAAACATCAATAGGGAATCTTTAATGATATTTTGTATTATGTCATAAAATGTTTTATGAAATTGGCCAAATGTCAATTCCATAGGAGTCATGGGTCCCACATTTTGGATGAATTCTGTGAGTAAGCCCCTGTGAGGGATCTTGATGAGAAAAATTTTTGCCCTATGATGCACTGTTTTGCCCAGTTAAAGGTTATAAAAATGAGAATTTTAGTAGTATATAGATCTGAAATACCAGGTTAGGGATATATTGTTGTGTTGAGATCTACATATGTGATCAATAAGAATTGACAACTCGATAGCACATAATCAATCAATCAATGGTTTCATTTTTAACTGCTGAGAATCTGGAGAGATACAACAACATACAAATAGACAGATTTCTGTACTGGCCCTGCCAGTTTTGAGTGTGTAGCTTGATGGCTTTTGGCCCAAAAAAGTGAGGATGTTCTGCTTCATGGGATTATTGTTTCCTCCTCATGTCTTGGGGAAAGAACAGGAAATGAATAAAAATATTAAACAGACCATGATTATCCCAGGATGTGAAATGTGCCATATGCCTTACTTATATTCCTTTCCCTCTAACCATGACACTAACCTAATCTAGCTAATGAATAGCTGTTGGAACTGAACCACATTCAATCTGACCCAGCTCAGTTTAGCATGTAAAATCAGGCTGTTTTGAGTAGTATAGAAATCTTGTGAGCTTAAAACACAGTGTTCCTCATTGCAATGATGTTTCTAAGCATAAAATATTTCCCAAATGTCAGTAACTGCCTGTTTTACACTTAAGAAGGTTCATTTTGATGTGAATTGAAGTAAAAAAGGATACAATTCAAAAATGTTCAAAACAATTCAAAAATGTTCTCCCCCCAAATTGGAACCAATTCAAAAGTGGTAGACAGAATCTTCTTGTCTCGATTTCATTGACCCATCCCACCAGGTCAGACAGGGAAGGTATGTTATGAACCCCATCAGTTAAAAGAATTTTGACTTGTGGAGTCTAGGAAGAAAGCCTTCTCCACTGTTGTCCCACCCTATGGAACATCTTGTCCCCAGAGGTGAGGTAGGCCCCTACTCCCCTGCCCTTTGGAAGAACATCAAGACCAGGCTCTGCCAACTGGCATGGGAATCTAAGAATGTCATGCAACACTGGGAATGTTTGGTGGGTTGAAGGAGTTCCCTCTGCCTTTTAACTTTGCTACTGTTCTTTTTAACTATTTTAATTTTGTTTTTAACTATGGCTTTTATAGGATTTTATTTTATTTGTAAACTGCCAGAGTCATACAAGTGTAATGGATGATACAGAAATTTGATAAATAAAAATATTCCTGATATAGATTAAAACTAGACAACTTCAAATTGATTCAACACATACCTGCACAGTCATTGTTCCAGGAGGCATCTGAGAACCATAGTTCATTCCCATCATACCCTGCATATTGGGCTGCATGACAGATACCATTGGGAAGCTCTGCTGTTGCATTGGGATCATCCCTACACCAAGATATTAAAGTCTGGTTAGGATTCCTCTTGAGTCAATTCCACCACTGAACACACAATGCTCAGGGCAATGACAAATACAATTGGGTCAATCTTTCACTCAGAGTTAACGGACTGGGGAACCAAACAGACCTTCCTGCTTCTCAAAAACAGATGCTTGTTTGGACTGGATGACCTCTCAGGATGCTTCCAAGGATTTTATGAATATAGATCTTTCAAACAAGAATTAGCATTAACTTTGGTTGAATTGCAGATTTAAAGCTGCAATATCAAAGAGGAAAGTCTTTGAATGTCAACTCTGATGGTGACTCAACCTCACATCGCCAAGTCCTTTGGCTTCTCTCTGAAGAACTGCAGAAACTCAATTCTTAATAAGGAGGGAAGGAGGTGAATTACTCAGTTCCCAGAATCCTCATCTTTCAGCCACATTCTCACTTTGCCATAGAAGAAAAGAGCAACATTCTAAATATACATTGATAGTTCTAAGTTAGAGGACACCTAACTAAAGAGACCCCACTTTCTTCTTTCAATTCCATAGTCTTTTTCTTACCTTGAGGCCCAAGACCACCAGCTACAGGGAAAACAAAGCTGTAAAAAAGAGAAAAAAAATCAACATACTATTTAAGGAAAATAACACTCCTTGAAAACTCTAAGCACAACCCCCATGAAATAAAATATAATAAATGATGAATCAAAGTAAAGAAAGAAAAACAAAGTGCAAGGAAATTAAAAGACAACTAAAGTTAAGACTTCCCATCTTTTTTCAACAGATAATTAGAATCTTATTGTCCTTTCTCCCTCCTAAATATTTTACAAATACCCTCACTTCTTCATTTAGTCTGCATCTTTACTAATGTTCATGTTCTGTTACTGCTTCTGTGATCAAGACAGTGTTCAGAATGATTTGTGAGCAACCAAGGATATGCACTGTATTAAACCAAAAAGTACTTTGTCTAACTTTGACCTAGCACAGTATATGAATCCAAGCATTAGATGGGTGGTCAACCATGTTGTATGACTTAAGTGTTCTGGGTCAGCCAAGCCATTATGGCTTAGTAAAAAAACATGGTTTAAATAAGGCACATGGTGCACTAGGTGAATCCTTCCAGTCTGTGACTCGGTCCATTGCTGCAAAATAATCCCACTTGCTTCCTTTTAAATCTTAAGAGCCATGTTTCTGCTTGGGTGCAATCTAGCTCCAAATCGCAGTACAACTACAGAATTTACTGGTCATTAATATCAGTTCCTAATATTAATTGATGCTGAGTCACTGGGTAGCTATCATAGCTTGATATGCAGAGGAAAATGAAATAGGAAAAGTTGGGAAAGAAAAACTTTTTTTTGCTCTATTCCTTTTTTCCAAAGAAGAAAAAAAATGTAATATTGGAAATCATAAGCAATTTAAAATACATTTTCCCATTTCTTTTTTAATGCATTTTCCAGGTTTTTGCAAATTTAACCAAAACATAACATCAATACCTGGATTACAATGCTATCAAGGCAATTAAGGTCCTTTTGATCACCCTTAGAATTAATGTTTGCCAGCCAGGAAAAAAATAAGCAATATGTTTCACAAAATCCTGAAGCAATAAGAACTTCTATGACCACCAAACTGCCTTTTTAACAGACAGAAAAGAAATTTAGTTTATCTGCTCTTAATTGTAAATAATGGCTTGATATGAGAGGACTGTCTGCATGGATTTTGGCTTTTAAGACAGTAAAAAATCCTAAAAAATAAAAAGTAGTCAAATATTAATATTTAACTACTGTTAAAATGTTTTATTTTAGTTAAAGTTTATAGAAAAGAGTAAAAACAGGGCCAGCAAGAAAAAGAATAAAGGTAGAGTTCACTAAATTAGATAAATATTTATAACAGGTTTCATATCATAACTTATTTATTTTATCCCAATTCTCTGTATTTTATGATACAGAAGATGTGATACAGCAGATGAAATGAGACATGTTTCCCTAATGGCAAAACAAATGCCTCTCAAATCCCCAGGTGTCAAGTGCTAGTGTCATCTACTGTTTCTCCTAGACAACTGTTTTTTTTGGGAATTTTGTAAATGTTGCAATTCTCCAATTAAAAAAAAACTAGATAAAAATATTAGGGGAAAATATACAAAAATGCTTCATTTTATGAACTCTGCTTGAAACAAAGAAATAGCATTATATGAGGCAGCACTATGTATAAAATGTGAAGATCAGAAGAATGCAAAGAAAAATGTAAATGTGTGGGTTTTTGTCATTCAGTAGGAGGAGAAAATACAATTAATATAATTAAAAAGATTAAAAGATGAGAAAACGAAATATATATATTGGTTCTTCTCTAAATCTTAGACTTGATAAGGCTCCTGAGTTTATTCAATGTTAGGAAAAACCAGACATCTGAATCCACCCTAGGCTACTTATTGATTGCTTTGTCATGGGATGATGAGATTGCAATATGGAAAATAGCTTTTTTTTAGTCCAAGGGCAGAGACTCTCATTGCTTTAATAACGACTTAACAATCTCTCTAGACCAGCCTCTTTCAATGTGGAACTCTCAAGTTCTGGTGGACTACAACTCCCCTAAAGTTAAGAAAATAATAGGACTTTAATGCAGGAGAAGTAGATGGCATCAGGTCAGGGAAGACTGCAAGCTTTCACAGCATCCCCAGGTTTCAGAACATCCTTCATGAATTGTGTGAAATGTCATTGCCTTTTATTTCATATCTTTCTGTAATTGACCAGTCACTCTTCCAATTCAAGTTTCACAATAATAAATAGTAGAATTATATTTGTGGACATTCTTTGTTCAACTCTCTAGTGATCTTGAATAATATTCCAACCATATTTATTAATCAGCATCACAAAAATTTATCATTGCCTTAAATGACTTATTACCAATTTGGAGGAAAAAGGGACTGGGGAAACCTAAAAGTAATTTGCTGCATTACAGGAGTTCCTCAAGTGACCAGTTCTTGCTGGCCACTGGTTCTTTTCCACAGAAAGGATTACAACATATTCACATATGGACTCTACTTGATCAACATCAAATGGTCCCAACACTACAGTGGTGCCTCACAAGACGAGATTAATCCGTTCCGGAAGAACGCTCTTAGCGCAAAATTCTCGTAAAGCGAA
>JANHZU010002076.1:105431-124082 GCA_032468055.1 Acrochordus granulatus | reverse complement strand
AAACGCTGGACAGTTTTATGATCCGGTGCGGCCATTAAACCGGCTGAAGAGCACAAGGGGAGACAATGAAAATTGAGACAATTGGTGGGGGGAGGGAAGGGAGAGAGAGAGAGAGAGAGAGAAATCTGAATTTTTTGTGCTGGCTAAACCCGTTAGGCTAGATTCTTGATAGGAAGTGTTGGCTAATGTAGGGTGTTTTCTGCTTCTTTGACTCTCCTCTGCAACCCAAACAACGTGCAGCGGGTCATGACCAGGATATTGGGTGGGACCCAGTTCCCTGTAGCAAGATGGTTTTTTAATGCTTAAGAAGTATCTTAAATTTATAGACTAGTGCTTCCTCATGTTGTTGAATTGCAAAATTCCCTCCACCAGTATTGCTCCTCGACTTACAACCATTCATTTAGCGACTGTTCAAAGTTACAACGGCACTGGAAAAAGTGACCTACAACCAGTCCGTGCGCTTAACACCCATCGCAGCATTCCCATGGTCATCTGATCAAAATTCAGGCATTTGGCAACCAATGTGTATTTACGACGGTTGCAGCATCCCAGGGTCATGGGATCGCCATTTGCAGCATCCCGGCTGGCTTCTGACAATGGGGGTAGCTGGATTCATTTAACAATTGCGTGATTCACTTAATAACTGTGACAAAAAAGTTGTAAAATTGGGTGGGAGTCACTTATCAACCTCCTTGCTTAGCAGTGGAAATTCTGGTCCCCATTGTGGCCCTAAGTTGAGGACTACCTGTATTTGCTTAGGTGTACAATCCTACCAGCCCGCTTGGCTCGTGATCCTCCACTTAACTTGCATTCTGTTTAATTGCAACTAAATGCACTTGTAAGGGAGAAAGTTCTGCTGTCTGATTGGATTGTTATTCAGTTGCGCAGACGTGTATATACAGTGCATCTGCATCTGCACATGTATTTGTTCAGTCGTGCAGTCATGTCTGACTCTTCGCAGCACTCCAGGCCTCCCTGTCCTGCACTGCCTCCCGGAGTCCACCCAAGCCCAGCCCATCATGTCTATCCACCTCATCCTCTGCCATCCCTTCTCCTCTTGCTTTCAGTCTTTCCCAGCATGATGGTCTTTTCCAGTGAGTCCCCTCTTCGCATTAGGTGGCCAAATTATGTGAGTTTCAGCTTCAGTATCTGTCCTTCCAGTGAACAATCAGGATTGATTTCCTGTAGGAGTGATGGGTTTGACCTCCTTGCCATGCAAGGGACGCTCAGTGGTCTTCTCCAGCACCGCAATTCGAAGGCATCAGTACTTTGGTGCTCAGCCTTCCTTGTGGTCCAGCTCTCACAGCCAGACATTATTATGAGGAAAACCATAGCTTTGACTATACAGACCTTGGTCAGCAAGGTGATGTCTCTGCTTTTTAAGTCTGACAGGATGATGTGGTCAAAAAAGTCAAGACTGTGGCCACAACACTGCATTGCTCATGCCAATCAGCAAGGCTTTGAGCACAGCATCACAGCTGCCGTCGTGGCTTTTTTAAACATACTTTGAAGACATCTCTTATGCTATGATGCTGCAGTCAATGGGCCCCAGAACTGTTTTACTTCAACCGAATTATGTCCTCTATAAAAAAAGAAAAAAAGCTAATAATGTATTGAGGTCCAGATTGCAAAACACGATTTGCTTCTGCATTATTATTATTACTACCTGGGATGGCACTAAACTGATTTGCTCCAATCTTTGACTCCATCCTGCTTTTGCCCCCCCCAAGACGCTCTCAATTGTCACCAGTCTGTTAATTCATCTCCATTATTGCCCTGGTGACCTCTGGCCCCTGCTGTGCCCCCATCTCTTGACCGGCCCCTGGTCCTTGGCCCTCAATGTGCATTGATGTCATTTCCATTCTCTTCTTGGCAAAGAAACATGCTGCCCCATTCACTACCCCCTCCTTCCACTCAAGGTCCTTTGTCTTGCCCTGCTGTTTCCCGTCTTGCTCACCCATCTTGCTACTTCTTGACCTCCTGTCCTCTCTGGAGGAGCTCATGATGGGGGCAGGGGGGGAGACACTGTTCCATTGCTCTTTTTTCATCTGCCTCAATTTTCCTTTCAAAACATCCTTTGCTCTTATCACTCCAAAATTTCCTTCCTTCCTTCCTTCCTTCCTTCCTTCCTTCCTTCCTTCCTTCCTTCCTTCCTTCCTTCCCCCTCTCTTTTTCTGTTCATCACTCTTTTCCTTCCATTCCTTTCTCCATTTTTCCTTCATCCTTCTTTTCCTTCCTTCTCTCCTTCGCTCTTTCCTTCTCCCTTTCTTTCTCCCTTCATCCCTCTTTTTTCCTTCCTTCCTTCCTTGCCTCCCTCCCTCCCTTCTTTTCCTTTTCTTTTTTCTAATCATCTCTCTTTTCCTTCCTTCCTTCCTTCCCTTGCTCCCCATCCCATCCCATCCCATCCCTCTCCTCCTGCTCCCACTCCTCCTTGCCCACTCCCTCCTTCCTTTCAGCAGAGACTGCCCCCAACTTAATTCCCTTTAGGGGTGTGGGGCCTGCAGGCTCAGAATGCCAGGAGCCCATCGAGTGGCTTCAGATTGGGAAAGGCTCTTCTGTAAAGATGGTCTGATGGAATCTCTTCAATTGGGATGATCTGAGGATTCCTGCCATGGACAAAGAGTGGGTCTAGGAGACTCCAAGGTCCCTTCCAACTTCTCTGAAGCTGCCCAGGTTGGTCCTTTGAAAGAAGACCCCCAGCTTTAATGGAGAGGATGTCTGCGAGGGCTGGAGTCAAGGGGTCACCCTTGCCACTGTAGCCTGGACCGAGGTGGACTCTTGGGGCAACCTCTTTGAAGCAATACCTTTCAGGTAAATGATATGAGGACACAGTCAAGTCTCAGTGGCACTGAGGTTCACAATTAGCTATCTACTGTTGGTGGAGAATATGAGAGGAGAGATTGCATCCTGAGGACAAGGTAAAGAATAAGCTTTACCTTGCAAGTTATCTCAGAGAATTATACAGAGGTATTTGCGGCTTTGAGCTCCTTGGAACTGGAATATGCTGGCTAGGGAAATCTGGGAGTTGAAGTCCACACATCTTACAGTTATTGAGGCTGAAAGACACTGGCCCAGACTGATGAAAGTAGCACCCTGGGATTGCAATGTCACCCTTGCCCCTCTTCTACACAGATTGTGAGATTCCATGCTAGTCCCAAAGGAGGGATAGCTTGCAACACAACACCACATTGCTGTTCTCATCATTCGAATGAACAAGTTCCTGAGGACACCACTGAGCGATGGGGTCCGCTTGACTGGATGGGTTCAGGCAGCAAACAGACATCTCTTGGAGATGGGTCCTTGTTCTGAGCAGGACTTTGGCCCCATAAATGGCTCCTTCCACCTCCATACTCCATGTTATTTGTATATACTAAATGCTCTCAAATTAGGACTGGGTCTGCCCTTGTTTATATGATTTCAAAATGTGCATTAAAGCCAACCACAGTGGAAGCATCAGCAGTCCTTGTAGCAGCAAGACGGAGCAGTCTCTACAGTACTTCATCCCACTTTGGAGGAAGACTAAAAGAGGATAATTTGGTATTCAGTATACAGTATATTTTATAAAGGAAGAACAAATAAAAATGAGAATTAATTGTACAAGAACATCTGGTTTTTAATGGCTCATCCTTGTTGTTTTTTGTTATCACTGATGTTTTGCATTTTATCCTACATTGTACATTGGGAAAACTGCCACCTTCCAAAATTGTCTTTCCTTAATATCAGTGCAGTAATACTGAGATATACTGCAAATCCTCAGCAATGTACCAGAAACTCATCCTCAAGCGATGGCTGTCTAGCCTCTTCTTAAAAATCTTCACAGATGGAGAACCACAATCCCTACAGATAGACTTTTTCGCTATTGTGCAGTTCTTACTATCAGGAACTTTCTCCTTATTTCCTTCCCTCCTTTTCTCTCTTATTCAAACTGAGCATGAATTCATAGACATGATTTATTTTTTTTATTTTATTTATACCCCACCTTTCTTATTTTTTTATAAACAACTCAAAGCAGCAAGCATACCTAATATGCCTTTCTCCTTCTGTTTTCCCCATAACAACAACCCTTTGAGGTGAGTTGGGCTGAAAGAGAGTAAATGGCCCAAAGTCACCCTAGCAGCTCTCATGTCTAAAGCGGGATTAGAACTCACAGCCTCCTGGGGATTAGCCCAGAGTTGCCCAGCCAGCTTTCATGCTTAAGACAAGACTAGAACTCACAATCTCCTAGGGACTGGCCCAAAATCACCCAACCAGCCTCCATGCCTAAAGCAGGACTAGAACTCACCATCTTCCAGTTTCCAGCTGGTGCCTTAATCACTAGACTAAACTGCAGTCCTACATCCTATTGTCCATCCATCCACCCACCTACCTACCTAGCTAATTATCTCTGCTTTATTATTATTATTTTAATAAATAACTCCAGGTGGTGAACATACCTAATACTCTTCCTCTTATTTTCCCCAAGCTTAGTAGAGATCATGCCGAATAAATCTTCTATGGAGGAAAGGAGTGGTGGCAATGAATAACTCAGCCTAAATCTAGGTACAAAAGAGCAGGAGACCGATCCTTGCTCTAGAAAGCTTAGAGTCGCTTCAACTCGAAAAGGCTCCCTCTGTTGTGAAAACAATCACATGGATTCAAAGGAACACCAGAGGTGCGTTGAGGCTTTAGGGGAAACAGGGTGACAAAGGATTTGCGTTGTCATGTAAAAAAAAAAAGACATCCCAGCTTCCATGCCACTTTCCTGAGCCCCAAAGAAATCTGTTGAGTAAGTGCTGAGGTTGGCAAGAAAGGAAGACAGGAGCCTCTTTTCACAAGAAGGTCTCCAGCGGTGCTCGGTATAGAAGTGTAGTAAAAGCACAAAGGAGAATGATGAAGTAACCTTCCTCCCCCCCTTGGAGAGACGTGAAGCTTCCCAACATTTAGCCTCTATTCCTTGTCTCTCCTTCATTCTAAGGTTCCCCCCAACCAGGGTTGTAAGTGAGATAAGAATGCAACGAGCTCAGATAAAGGAAGGATGAGAAGAAATCCAAGAGGCTTCCCTGCTCCGTCTCTCAATACTGTTGAAAAAAAAATCCGCCTCTCGGATGTCCAACTTCTCTCTGAAATCTATCTGCGAGGTTAGGAACCCTCCCTGATAGGGGTTCCAGGTCTGTCTTCTTCTCCTTTCCAGGTCTTTCTCTCCCAGTTTGTCCAAAATATACTTAATCCCGCTTCTGTGCTCACACAAGGTGCAGCCTGGGTTAATTTTGCCTCTTTGGGACTCCCTTCTCCAACCTTCTGGATCTAAACAATACATGGAATCCTAAGTCAATCATGTCAGCTGGAGAACCCAAATGGTGAGGAGTGGTTAACTGTGGTTTGAATAACTTGGGAATGCAGGGTCTTGAGTCACGTCCTGTTCCACGGAGGAGCAGCGAGCCAGCCGTGAGGCTTTTGCTGGGACTATCGCCACAGCACTTGTCCTCTGGAATGAGGCTCCCCCAGGATCCAAGAGACTTGAAAACTTGGCTTGAAACTTCCGAGTCACGTGGGTATGTGCGTTGCCTGGTTTTGCCGTCTGTTGTCGGGGACGTTAAAAACGGCCGGGGATCCCCGTGAGTGATTGCTGTTGCTGAAATGGCCCGTTCAGCTCAAACGTGACGAAAAGAAGAGAGGGAAAAAGAGGAGGGCACCGACCACTTTCATCCTTTGTTTTCACCTCCTCTCCGAAGCTGGTGGTGCTGATAGTGGAAAATGCACCGAAGTCAGGCTGCAAAACGGCGTCACTTCTGTGGAGTCCTCGGTGCTCTCTGAGCTTGGCTGTTTCCTTGCAGATGTTTCGTGACGTCTGCGAGAAAACAACCAAGCTCAGAAAACACCGAGGACTCCCCGGTTCAACCCTGAGCTATCTGGCCGCTCAGGCTTCGCCGGCTGCCATAACCAAGTCTGTGATGTAGGCCGTCTTCGGGGTAGGATAGAAAAATCAAGAGGGGGGCTCCGGTGGCGTGATTCGACCTTTGAACCTTTGCCCATTTTTTAATGGGCTGACATTTCTGGGGGTAACTGTCCTCTTCAAAAATGCTTCCCCCGATGGAAAAGAAAACATACAGGGAGTCTCACCGTACCATCGTTTACTGACTGTTCGAAGTTACAACAGCAAGGACAAAGGTGACAAATCCTTCCACTCGCGGCTGCTACAGAATCCCCACATGATCAAAATCGGGGTGCTCGGCAACCTGCATGTATTTACAACGGTCGCAGCACCCTGGGGTCATGTGATTGCCACTTGCGACCTTCCAGACACCTTCTGACAAGCCAAATCAATGGGGAAGACAAGTTCGCTTAATGACTGCAATGACTTGCTTAACAATCGTGGCAAAAAAGGTCATGACATTGATCAGGACTCACTTAACAACCATCTTGCTTCGCAACAGACATTCTGGCCCCAAGTCGAGGACTACCTATATTCACCACTGAATTGAATTCTGTCCTGTGTCAACTGTTTGTCGATGTCTTGCTAGCACCAATAAAGTTTGGAGCAGATTTTTCTCCTTCTTTTGTGCCTGAATCTACTTCTCCACTAAGCTTCGAGTATGCACTGTGCTAACATCCAACCGTTCTTAGAGGTGTGAAAAGAGCAAACTGCTCATTTTAGAAAACCATAATGTGACTTCTACTAGGGAGATCCTTGGTGTTCTCTGAGCCTGGTTGTTTTCTTGCAGATGTTTTATTACCCAACTAGGTAACATCAACAGTGCTAGAAGGAGTGGGGTTTGCTCTCTGTTTATATACTAGAGGTTTGCTCTGTCGATGTAAGTGTTCTTTGTAGTTCCTTGATTAGGCTGTTGTTTACTGTTTGATTGTTTGCCTGACTGGCAGTTCCTTTGACTGGAGTATTGTTTACTGCTTGATTATTGGTCAGATGTTAATCCTGGTGTTAATCTCAGTTTATCTGGGTGTCAATGGCTAGCGAGGAGATGTTTTAATCTTTCTGTTTCTTTTCTTAGCTTCTTCTTCTACTCGGTTATTGTGCCGCTTATTAAACATATTTGGATTTTTCTGCAACAGAAATGGACTGCCCCCCTTTTATCATCCTCACCATGTTCCTGGGAGATAAATTATACATATGCTGGGCTCCCACAAATGGTTGGCTGCACAATAAGATACAATAGTTTGTGTTTTGTGAGAAGTAGCCTTTGCCTTAGCACACTTGACCCGGTAAGCCATAATTTTAGGCAAAGCATGTCAGGCGAACCCTGCAATTCTCCTTTGCTAGACCAGTTGTGAGATTAGTATGTTGTATGAATCCTGCCCAGAAATGCTGATTCTCACCGAACGTCACGGCTGATGGGCTACGCAGGCGCTCTTTTCCCACTCCTGTCCAAAAAGTACTCTCTTCTTCTTCTTCCCCTCTTCCTGCACAGTTTCCTTTTCAGGAGAACTTTGAAGTGACTCCTCTTCTTATCAACTCATCCTTTTAGAGATGCCATGTTCATTAGCATAAACTCGTCAAACAATTAAAGCCAGAGGATTTTGAAAGCAACCCCTTAAAAACAGAGGACTTGTCTTCTCTTGCTAATCTGGAGTAGAAATCTGGCCCGGTTAGCAGCCCCAGGAGTAAGTGAAAGAAAATAGGTAGCCGTCCTGGGGGCGCGTACCCAGACCAGCTTCAACGTGTAAACAGAAGAGATTGGTGAGAAAAAGTTTACAAGGTTTACTCAGAAAGTCTGCCTTGGATTTGGAGATATAATAAAATCAGGCTTAAATGTCCCCAGAGAAGAAGGAAGTTGGGAGCTGGCCAAAGATGAGAGACAGATGTTTTTGGACCATTAAGAGAGCACAAAAAATGAGGTTTGGAGAAACCCAAAGGTTGGCCAGGTTCACACAGAGTACTTATTCCTAGCCAATCCTCTGCTTTGCCGTGCCATTCAGAAAGGTTTTCTCTGTATTGTCAATCCTGGGCTGTGGGTTAGCATTTGCTAACTGTGGAATGCAAACAAAACACGATTAAGTAAATCCCGACTTGGGATGCGAAGGGAACACAGTCGTTGTCTTGAGGTTGCCCACCAGGGAACAGGCCAAGTTTATGTCAGGTCTCTGCTGTCGCTTGCTGGAATTAATGGCTTAGCCATGAAGTTCAAGTAATTAATTAAGTTCAATTAAGTTTCGATCAAGACAACGTGAGTTAGAAACAAGATGAACTAGGTAGGACAGCCTATCTCAAATGTGCAGCAGTTGGGATCTTGGCAGACCCCAATATCTACACCGAGAGCAATTTACATAATATTTGTTCATTTATAGCCCCAGACCATACCGAGAATGCATTTAAAGGAGGCCAGCCTTGGTAAACACAGTCCCTAGCACAGAAGAGGATCAGGCTAAGCAAAGCTTAGATTTTGGCTGTCTTTTCTCTTTTGACCAAATTCTTCATCAAAGAGACTCCAATGTGCCATTTAGTTACAGATGACAGAGGAGCAGGAAGGGAGAACTGGACCTAACTTCCTAGAAATGCTTCAGTATTGGCTGTTGTCAAAGACATTCAAGGGAGCACCTTAAATATAATATAATAAATATCATGTATTATAATTTAAGGAGCATCTTAAATGTAATGTAATATAAGATAAATATAATAGTTCTCTGCTGAACTTCCAATGTCCTCTTTCCCTACAAGGAATGCTGGGAAGCTACCTAGTGCTCTACAAGGAGCATCTCTACTTGCAATCCATTGTGGGAGTTTCTAGTGTCGTTACTGAAATTGTGCAATGCACGATAGGAAATTCCCTGTTTGTTCTTTCAAAAGATGTTGCACTTGGCAGATGATCATATTGTGGCAAATCAAATCCAGGTACTCCGGTTATCAAAGTTCCTCATTATAACTGACATAGAATTTAATTCAGTTTCAATATCTAGCATTTCATTAGCACCATCGTTAAGAAGGCACATCAGAGGAGGTACTTCCCGCATCAGCTCAAGAAGCTCAACCGGCCTCGAGAGCTGCTGATACAGGAACCACCGAGCCGGTCCTTCGCACCTCTGCGAGAGTCTGGTTCGGTGCAGCAACCATGCGGGACAGGCGCAGACTCCAACCAACGGTCAGGACTGCAAAAAGACTAACTGCAGCTAGCCTGCCCTCCATGGAGGACCTGTATACTGAGAGGGCCAAGAGAAGGGCGGATAAGATATCTGCAGACCCCTCTCACCCTGGACATATAGAGTATTGCATATCAAAACAACCAGTTTTTCCCCCATGCCATCATTCAGCTGACTCATGCTATATGACTGGACACAAAGTGCAAACAATTCTAAATTAACCCAGAAATACTGTCTAAGGTGTATACATGCTTATTGTGGTTCTAATTCTACTCTTTATTATTTTTCGACTAGATGCATATTTTGGATGCACACTAACTGCTGAATATCCAACTTTATTTATTGTTATTATTTTATTTACTGTTGTCTTGCAAGTATACTGAGAGCTGCTGTACCGGAGTCAAATTCCTTGCGTGTCTACCCAGGCTTGGCCAAAAAAGAATCTAAATGTGTAGTTTTTAAATAACTCATGCAGTTGTTCAAGCAAATCCAGCCTCCCCCCTTGATAGTGTTTGTCACAAGCTAGCTTGGAAGTTGCAAATGGTAATCACATGAACTATTGTAAATACATGCCAGTTGCCAAGATCCCAGATTTTGATCATAATGCTGTGGATGCTGCAATGATTGCAAATGTGAGGATCGCTCACAAGTCCCTTTTTCCAGTGCCAATGTAACTTCAAACAGTTGCTAAATGAATGGTTGCAAGTCGAGGACTGCCTGTAAATCAAGCAACCATATATTGTTTTGTATCCTCTCTTTGTTGTCATGGTTCTATTTCATGTTTTAAATTTGCAGCTTTTCATGAAGTTGACCTTCCATAATGTTTTCAATATTTGTAATTTTTTTCTCAGTTTTAGGTTTGCAATTCTGCCTGTTTCTTGCTGCTTCAATGAAACAGACGCTAAAGAATGTTATAAGCAATTAATCAAACAAAACAACTGTCACTCCCTGCCAGATACTTTGCAAAAATTCCCCACTGTTTTGTCCCTCCTTATAATGCACACTGGGAAACTCCCTACCCATCCCTATCTTCTTTTCCTGAACCACATGCTGATAAATTTCCCAGTGCTCCTTTTCATGTTTGGAAGAAGTAATACATTGAAGCAGCCAGTCACCTATGTTTGGTATAAGGGAAAGAAGCTAATAATAATAATAATATTGTGATAGGCCAAGTAATCGACTCTTTAAATGCCACTCATCTTCGGGGAAAAGAGAAACAAACAGAAATCAAGAAAATAGGTATGGACTCCTTCTTACTTGATTTTACTCACTGACTATCCCTAGAAGAAAGGAAGGTCCAGTTCACACCTGTTTAGACAGTCAAATCTCATTTGTCAATGTTTCTAGTATTTGTAGTGCAGGAGACTGGCAGATCAAATGGGTCATAGCACGGTTACCACATCTGCAGCGGTGACGGTATCTTCACCATTGCCATTGAAGAACAACAGGGAGACCTCGGGGGTTGTTTTGATAGTCCTCAAAGAAAACCTTCATTCTGGGTTTGGAGCAAGTCTAGCCAAAGAAGACAACCTGCCAGAGTGAGATACGGTTGCAAGCAGTAAATAAAACCTAGGATCTTCTTGGTGGTTTCCAAGATCACTAATAATATGGCACCAAAGTTATGTGACTGACTGTGGTATAAGAATAGAACTACTGTCTTCCTTTAAAAAATAAAACAAAAGGACCCCACTAGTTTGCTTTAGAAAAAGGAACCCCCTCACAATATAACCGTGTCACTCCATGACATCAGAGCCATTCTTGGTAGCAACTGTGGCCCTCTAGCCAAGGGAATTATAAAATAAGCAATAACCAAACTAATAACAACAACAACATAGCTTCTGGTTGCTAAAGCTCACCTCTCTGGGATTTCTTTGAATAGCTATTAAATGACACATCGAGATGTCCCAGGTCAAATATGCTTTAAAGACTGAGAGTAGCGGCTTCATTTCTAAAACATTTGGAAAAGTAACCGTGACCCACTGTCCATTTTTCCCACTGCCATTTCTTCCTAACAGTAGCAGCCAGTGGTTTCTCCTCCTCCCACACCAGGAACAGTTTACCAAAAATTATAGAGCTGGCATGTCCAACCATGGCAACTTTAAGATCTATGGATCTCAACTCCCAAAATTCTGGGAGGTGAAGTCCACACATCTTAAAATTGCCAAGGTTGGACACCCCTGTTATAGAGGAAGAAACAATATAATTGATCTATAGCCAGGGATTCTAGCTTGTCATTTAATCTTGATTCTCTGCTGGGATTCTCAAGGTTTTCCTTCTTTGGGAGGAGGTACTCACTGACTACAAAGCAGGCAGGAGATCGAGTGAGGATCCTGCATTGACTTCATGATTTTAAAAGAGAACAGATGATTTCAGGTTGATTGACATGCAGACATTGGACCAAAGTTTGCCAGATAGTCGTTTGTTCAGAAGCCATTTCAGTTCCACCGAAGTATTTCTCCAAATTCCACCCTCTTCTTGAAGACCTCGAAAAGATGGACTCAAGGCCTGGGTACTCCTGTAGCCATTGTGAGGAAAAGTCACTGCAGGGAAAATAACTTTTCCCGCTTGCGTCGAACAAAAATATGGATGTGACCTAGTGGCCCTATCCCCATGATGCTGGTTTTATGTCATTCCCGGTCCGTATTTAAATCAGCTTTAAGTCACCCTTAGTTGTTCTGATGGTAAAGTAACATTCTCTCTTTGAAGCAAGGACAGAGGGAACAACAGTCAGACAAAAGACAACTAAGTCTGGGGCAGAACTGTAACCTGAGAAAACTTATGAGACAAGGCCCTTCCTAGTTTTCAGGATGGGGTGCTGTGGCCTAGCAGTTAAGACACCTGACTTTGAGACCCAGGTGCCATGTAATGGGGTGAGCTCCCATTACTTGCCCAGCTCCTGCCAACCTAGCAGTTCAAAAGCATGTAAAAAATGCAAGTAGATAAATAGGTACCACCTAAATTGGTGGGATGGTAACAGCGTTTCATGCGCCTTGGCGTATAGTCATGCTGGCCACATGACCACGGAAGTGTCCTCAGACAATGTTCCACTTGGAAATGGAGATGAGCACCACCCTCTAGAGTTGGACGCAACTAGCAGGAGAAACCTTTACCTGTTAGAAGAACAGGAGATGACATTCTCTGAGGTTAAAACCCTACTTTTTTAGTTTTCATGGAGATAAAGGGAGGGAGCAGGGAAATGCATTTGAATTTGCAAGATTCAGTTACTACAACTTGATAATAAAGAGAGTATGATTTTGGTTTCCTAGCCTGGCCTACTTTGAATGGTTGACAATAAGAAGCTGTGGCAGTGTTATTGTGGGTACAGTCTGATGCAGTTTGCCAACTATTTGTCAGTGGGGCTGTCAGATGACCTAAGGAGAAGGTCAACCTGACATGTATTGGCCACCATTGACGGTGGAAACACCGTCCCTTCTGATTCTATCTTCTAAGGCCATTCTACTTCAGGCAATGGCGGAGTCTATCTTTCACACTGATCTCTGGCTTTACACAAGCCACATCTCTGAGCTGAATCCTTGCTTGGAGACCAACATCAGTTCAAAATAACAATTGATTGGTGGTTCTGATGGAGAGTTGCGCAGTGAAGCAGGAGACAGATCACTTCCGGTGTGCCATTTCGTGGGACAACCTCTCTGGATCGCTCAGTGGTCGTTCACGCTGCTTCTGAACACAGTTTTAGCCCTCTTCTGAAAAAAGCACTGAACTGGTGTTCGAAAGCAACTTGAAGAACCCCTGACAGGGATTTTAGCTTGTCATTTAGGTTTAAGGATTTTCCGCTGGGATTCTCAAGATTTTCCTTCTTCTTCCTGCTTTGAAATGGAAGAGAGCCAGTTCACCTATCCCTCTCCTTTCTGTCAACTGTAGTTGGGACACTGGAATTGGCATGGAGACCTGGTAGGGACAGGGTCTCCTCTCCAAGCCTAGACAGCTGAGTTCTAGGGTGGGATAGGTGGTGGGTAAACAAGTGCAATTTCAGACGGATGGCTAAATCTGTCGAAACTATTGCTGATTTCAGCAGTGCTGTCAGCACTGCATAAATGCCCTTTCTTCCATTCTTCTTCAGTTACGAGCCAGAACAGAGGCAACAGAGAGCATACCTGTACCATCTTACATTTCTCTCCATAGAGGGAGGAAGAATCCCGCAATTAAGCTGGAAAATAAGTGCCCTAACGTTGCCATCTAACCTATTGTTTGCCCCAGTGAGAAGACAGAAGGATCAACAAATGCAGAAGGCACTGTTGGAGCAGATTTGAAGCTCTCGGATCAAGTTAAACTATTCTGGAGTTTTCAGCAACAGAGTTCTGTTACCTGTCAACCAGGATGTGGGTCTCTTTTTGGGAAACAGGGCTATCGTTCGTAAACTCAAAGCCAAGCTTTCTCCCTCCTTCTGCAGGAAGGATCGAACGAGAGCCTATCTTTTGATGCAGCCTTGTTCACGTCTGTTTTCAGAAGACGACAGCATCAATGGCTGAAATAGGGACTGATATTTTTAGGAGCTGGTTAACACAACACACTAAGCCATCACATGTTGGGCTGGGTCTTAGCTTACTGCATAAAGTTTGGAAACATGGCTTGTGGCTTAGTATATAAAGCCACAGTCAATAGAAAGAACATTCAATAAACAATGGATAAGCAAACCATGGTTTAGTGCAAAGTGTGAACCAATTCATTGCTTGTATTTAGACAATACATTTAAGTAAAGACATGGTAGATACATTAGGCAAATATGCTAAGATTCATTGTTAATATGTGTGGCATACCATGTATAGGTAGTCCTCAATTTACAACCATTTGTTTAGCGACCATTTGAAGTTACAATGGCACTGAAAAAAGTTTCTTATGACAACCATCTCAGCATTTCCACAGTCACATGCTCAAAATTTGGGCACTTGGCAACTGGCATGTATTTACAACAGTTGCAGCATCCTGTGGTCATGTGATTGCCACTTGCAACCTTCACAGCCAGCTTCTGACAAGCAGAGTTAATGGTGGAAGGTGGATTTGCTTAATGACAGCATGATTCACTTAACAAATGCAGCTTAACAACTGTGTCAAAAAGGTCATAAGATCAGGCATGACTCACTTAACAACTGCTTTGTTGACTAAAAGAACTTCTGATCCCAATCGTGGTTGTAAGTCGAGGACTACCTCGATCAACTTCAGTGGCTTTCATTACGCAAACCCAGAAAATGGATTAATTCCATAGCCAGCTTAAATGGGGAGCTATTAAACACTTGTGCCTTCTTTCCAATCATCCAAATTCTATCCTCCTTTTGAAATCAGCCAAGCTCAAAGACTGCATAAAGGCTCTGACTTGTGGCCTGAATTTATGAAATGCTGATAAATCAGTGTTGGTTTGCCAATGATTTTTTTTCATTCTTCTGATTTGTTAATCCAAAACAAGGAACATTGCAACTTAAATCCTGTCCTTATAAAAACAAAGAGAGACATAATAGAAGACTTTGTGATCCTATGTACAGGTGGGGGGCATTGCACTTAATTTCTTAATACATCCATTAGACAACATTAACTTTTCTTTAATATAAATCTCTGTGGATAGGCATTGGGGAAGGGAGGAAAGAGCCAGAATAAGGAGTTCCTCTATATACAGTTGAGTTGATTCAGTTCAGATCAGCACGGATGGCTCCTCCTTTGCAACCTGACGTAACAGATCCAAGTCCTCTCTCTGGTCTTCTTCAGTAGAAGAATGTAACTTATAAATATGATTGGTCTCCACTTTTACATTCTTTTCCAGCTTCTCATTCAGCATCCATTTTGTTCCTGTGTTTGTAAGATACAAATATCCTCCAGGAAGAAAATACTTTGGCATCCTTAAGACAACATGTCATGAAAAATACTATGGGAAAGGCTCAATCTGGCAGATATTGGACCTCTTAAAGCAAGTTGCACCAGTTGTTCTCTCCTGAAACTTCTAATCTTCTCTCCAGGCTGAGCAGGATCTCTTTGGGATCTTGCTAAGCAAGCTGCTCATGCTTTGCTACAGCAACCCTGAGATCTCATCATGGTCAGGCAAGACATTGTGGAAGAATAATTTCTGGTTGCTAAATGCACAGGGATCTGGGTAGAGTATCACCAGGCTTGTAATGGACACTGGGGAAAAAAAGGAAGAAGGTTACAGAGATTAGAATATGAGGCAATGTCTTAGATCAGGATGGACAGCCATTGGGGGTGCTTGTAACTGATCAAACATCCTCTAAAATGACTAGGTTCCCATCATTTGGAGGCAGAAACACAAAACTGACATATAAACTCTAACGTTTTTAGAATACAGGCGGTTCTCAGCTTACAACCATTCATTTAGCAACCGTTTGAATTACTGAAAAACAGTGCTGAAAAAAGTGACTTATAACTGCTTTTTGCACTTATGTCTGTTGAAGCATCCCCAAGGTCACATGATCAAAATTTGGACGCTCAGCAAACCAGCATGACTCTACAAAAAGGACTGTGTGATCGCCATTTGTGACCTTCACAGCTGGCTTCTGACAAGCAAAGTCAATGGGGCAAGCTGGATTCACTTAATAACTATGTGATTCAACAATTGCTGTGATTTGCTTAACAATCATGGAAAAAAGGGTTGTTATGTTCTGGGAGCAGGAAGCAGTGGTTCCAGAAACTTTGGAAAAATTATTTAAAACAGGATTACAAAGGGCTCCTGTCTCTAGGACACTTTTAAAATCATTTCCAAATAAATTAATTTAAAAAGATCTCATTAGTTAGGTATAAAATCATGTTAGACTCCTGGTGTCAATGTTGGATAACAATAATCAAAAGATGCCCTTCCAACAACTTTGATCCAAATAATGGATCTTTTAGAATAGTATTACTATTTCCCAATTCATTATTTGAAAGTTGGAAATGAAGTTGTTTAGTCTTGAAAGAAAGTGAAATTGATTTGGATCAGACCAGGCATATCTCTCTTACTGAGTGCTGATAAGAACCAGTAAGTAGGTTTAGGTGTGGGAATGAGAAATATTTTAAGAAGTAATGGAGGAATTTATTTCTTTACCCCTCCTAGTCTTTTCTTTGCGTGTATGCTATCCCATTTTTTAATTGTAAATTTGCATGCAGAAGTTTAGCTTTGAGTTGACTGGAAGCCTACCTGCTGAACATCAAAGCAAAAATGTCCAAATGATAACTGCTATCAAGATGATAACTATTGACTCTTTTTAAAGCTAGGAGGTAGAATTTACTTCCCCACTACTCAAAGTTACCAGCAAAGCCCCTACAAGTTGTGTCTTGCTAAATTTTGATGAAAGAAAGGCCTCCTGAATCAAGGCAGGCTTGTTTCAACAAGCCAGCATCAAAGTTAACAGGAGGGCAAGAGGGACTAATCTATCAAGGGCAAAGTTAGGGTTGAGTGCATGCTAGATGAATCGACAGAGCCTTCTAAGGAAATGATCTCCTCCTGGAGCCTGGATGCGCGTGATTGCTTGACTGATGGAGATAGGCAGGTTAGAAGTTTCTACTGCTTCATACCCAGGGTGAAAATACTGGATATTGTGTTTACTGGATACTGTAAATCACCCAAAGTCTTTTTCCCCCCTTTGGGTCAGTGCTGACTCCCAGCAATTGCAGTTTTCTTGGCAAGAATTCAGAAGTGGTTTGCCATTGCCTCCTTCCTAGAGCTGACAAAGATGGCCTGGCTCAAAATCACCCAGTTTTGTGCCTAAGGCAAGACTAGAACTCATGGTCTTTCAGTCTGTAGCATGGTGCTTAAACCACTACACCAATCTGTAATCTCTGTCCCTCTTTATATCCATATCCATAAATCCAGTGGGAATAACAAGCTTTGGGAAGAACTTTTGGCTTTTTAACATATATAGTATGTTCAGTTTTTCTTCTAAGCCTCCCCACTGGAAGGGGACTAGGTACCCAGATAACTAAATTACTTGGGATAGTGACAATCCACATTCCTAAATAAGTTCTCAGAAGCATTGGCCACAGTGGTGCAACTGAAGCTCTATTTGAATTTTTATATGTGTTGCTTCCTTCAGCAAGCAAGAAATCATGCCTCAATCAAGACTGGCAGGGCAATGTCCTACATATACATAACCAGCAAACTCCATTCTCTTTTGCACTGATGATGTTACCTAGTCTGGTAATGAAATGCCTGCAAGAAAACAATCAAACTCAGAGAGCACCAAGAACCCAACAGGTCAACTCTAGGCTACCATTGGATATTTTAAGTTCAATATAAAGAAATATTTTCTAGCTTAAACTGAATTCTATATCAGAAATAATTTACAGGGTATCTAAATTAAAAATATTCTAACTAACATGAATTTAATTTATTCTAGTACATAATTTCACTTTGTGAGTTACAGGTTGTTCTTGACTTACAACTATTTGTTCAATGATTCAAGTTACAACAACAGTGAAAAAGTGACCATAACAGTCCTATTGCAGCATCCCTATAGTTATGTGATAAAAATTTGGGCCCTTGGTAACTGTCATGTATATACAACAGTTGTAGCATTCTGGGGCTGAAACCAGAATTTCTGTTGCTAAGCAAGGTGGTTGTTAAGTGAGTTGTGCCCAAATTTACCACCTTTTTTTTGCGATAATTGTTACATGAATCGCTGCAGCTGTTAAGTGAATGATGTGGTCGTTAAATGAATCCAATTTCCCCCATTGACTTTGCTTGTTGGAAGATGGCTAGAAAGGTCGCAAATGGTGATCACGTGACTCTGGGAATTGCAGTTGTTGTACATACATGGCAGTTGCCAAGTGCTCAAATTTTGATCAGGTGACTGTGGGGATATTGCAACGGTTGTACACATGAAGACTGATTGTAAGTCACTTTTTTCAGTGCCATTGTAACTTTGAACGGTTGCTAAACAAATTGTTGTAAATCGAGGATTACCTGTATACTGTCCATTGCTGTAATGATTTAAGAAAATAACGATTTGATGCTTCTGTCACATGTGCAGAACCTAGTCTGATGGGTCCCCAAAGGCCTCCTCATTGGGCTCCTGAGTTTTTAACCCATGACAGGAAGTGTTGGACTTATATCAGAATTTAAATGTACATTCCAAACCTTGGTAAACACACCTCATTATTATTATTTTTGGCACAGGACTCTAAAAGAAAAAAAAACATGCCACCTTATCTGTTGAGAAGTTCAAGGTTTTTTCTTCTAACTATCTAACAATCGATAGAGGCCACATATTTCCCACAGTCTGCAAAGCTGCCTTTGACAAATGAAAGAAAGGAAGAAAAGAAGTTTTTCTGTCTGCTCTAGAACGATTTTTCATCACAAAAAAGAATTGGACAGGTTTACACAAAAGGACTTTAGGGGTTTATTTTTTCATAGGAGGGCTAAAGTTCTATAATATCAAGACCAGGATGCCTTCATGTGTTTTTTATTTTGTGTAAACTTAGGTAGTTTTCTCTCCTAACCAAGTGCTGAGAAAAAATACACCTGTTTTTTCAGGATCAGAATCTCTGAACGTGAGAGGTTTTTCTGCAACCTAGCAGTTCAAAAGCATGTAAAAATGCAAGTAGATAAATAGGGACCACCTAAATTGGTGGGAAGGCAACCGT
>JANHZU010002076.1:26551-37201 GCA_032468055.1 Acrochordus granulatus | reverse complement strand
CCCCCCCCAAAAAACCTCCTTCCCCAAACAACCGCGTTAGGCTTGCAACGGGAAGCCCCAAAGCTCTCCGCTGACACCTGTTTCTGCGGCGGGTTCTGTGCTCCAGATGCCTCGGTGGGCCTCTACTCTCTCTTGATGCTCTCCATTAGGCCATATAAGACATGCAAATGAAGTGGGCAGGCGGGGGCCTTCGCGCAGGATGCAAATGATGGGCGGGGGGAGGAAGCGGACGGGAGGGGAGGGCGAAGACGGGCGCGGAGGGGTCGTCCAGACTTGCCGAGCGTGGGCTTCTTTCGCCTGGCGGGATCAGGACTCGACGTTCAGGCTGTAGGTCAGAAAGGGGGGGTGTCTCTAGAGATCGCGGGGTCCCCCTCCTTCTTTCTTCCCTGCACTTTGAACCTGTTTAGGCAGCCGGTTTGGGGTGGGGGGGAGCACTCGCCAGGGCTGGGCGTCTCGTCTGTTCGAACGAACTTTGCGTGTCCCAGGCGAGAGGAAGGGGTGGCGAACCTAGAAACCAATAAGAAAAAATATGCCAGATTAAATTGCCTCCTCTCTTCAAGATGCAAAAAGATTTCGGACTCTTCTCTTCTCTTCCCCACCACAACCCCTGCCGGAAAATTAATTCGAACGATGCAACAAGAGTCAAATTCTATTATTATCCAGCTTTAAAAGAGGGGTTGGGATTCTATGCACGGAGAGAGTTCAGAAATGGTTTAATGGAGAGAACTGGTTAATTTCACTTTCTGTGTTTATTCTTACAATCTGCCGTTTGTTTCACTCCCTCTTTCCAATTCTTTCTCTCTCTTCTTGGCTTCTTCTGAATAAAATTGGAGATAGAACTTTTTCTGTTGGTTTGTGTAATGTGATCTCTTTCAATTTCCTGGTGCCAATCTAGAGGAAAAAACCCGAGAATTAGACTTAATTCAATAAGATCAGTATTAAATATACTGATGAGGTATACCTTTCTACAGACAGAAACTTTGAACTCTGATGAATCACATACAGCATGACTGAAAGTGTCCTAGTTTTTATCTATGGGAGCATTACATTTATCAGCCTTTTCTCATTACCCAGTCTGATCTATTTCTTCTTTTAAATACTATAGAATGGATTTGTGGTACAATTCCAAACTTAAAATTATTCAGAAGTCAGAACTATAACATGTTGGACATTTTCATTTTTCCTACAATAACACTTTTTGTTCCCATGTCGAAAAATATTTCTCAATTTGGAAAAAAAAATCTCACTTCAGCAGATTTTAATTTTAATCTTCTGGATTTGTTCTTCTTTTTAACAAAAAATTCAGGTCAAGGTCTAAATTGTTTAAATTGTTAAAGGCTTTTACGACCTGAATGTGGGAGGGGTTGTAATTAGAAATCAGACCTGTAAAAATTTTTGAGTCACTCTGGAATAAACAAACATCATGGAACTGGGCTAGAATCCTGTGTCAGTTTATATGCGAGTCAGTCCCTTTGTATTTTATTTATTTATTAAATTTATACGCTTCCCATCTTACTATCTGAGGTGACTCTATACATGGTGGGACTTGAGTGCTAGGTCAGTACACTTAATTTTATCCTACTGAAATCAGCGAGACAGCAGAAATCAGTAGGTGTCTGCTCAAGAGCAGCTGGTTTTGGTAGATTGCATTGAACTTCAAGGTGTGTATATGCATACATGAACAAATATACTTAAAATAGTTGAACCTGGTAGGATTGTGCAATTTAATTTTGGATTTTTTTGGCTCCTTTCTGAATGTTTCCCAAAGAGCAACTTGGTTGTTACTAAGTTGCTGTTGATATTATTATTGACAATTATTTTTGTTCATTTTAGTTGCTTATTTAGAAAACAGCGATCAGTCAAAAATTGAGCCTTCCATGTGACCGTGGGTGGCAGGGTCATGGCGAGGCTTAAGAGGGATGGGCGTGCCTAACAGGTTCACCACAACATATGAACGGCTGCCAAGCTACTTTTAAAGATTATGTACAGACTTCACAATCATCTCAGAAGCCACTCCAAAAAATACTTCCTTGGAAATCATTTCTGCTGCAAATGTTTGGACAGAGATCTTTAGTTGATGATATGTAATAGGTATAATATGCAATACATAGTATAACATGTTATTTATATATGTAATAGAGATACATTCTGGAAGATGGTAATAGCAATCTATTTTTTTATTGTTATCAAGAAATCTAATGGATGTGCCTATGAGTTTCACCAGGAGGAGACAGTTCAGTTCAGGGAAGCTTCACTTTTACAGACATTTACAATCTAGATCAGTTAACAAGGCATCAGATATGAACTGAGAAACCCAAAGAAAAATGCTTATTGCTTAAATATAAGGGTTGTTTTTTTCAGGGAACTCTTACAAACATTTACAGCCTGAATCAGTTGACAAGGCATCAGATATTAATTAAGAAACCCAAAGAAAAATGTTTAATACTTAAATATATGCCTTTTTTAAAAGAAAGATAGCAAGCCAAGATGAATCGACTGGAGAAGAATATCTCTTTCAGCATTAAAGCACTAATAGCTATATGCATCTGCTTACTTTCTACATGCAAAAAACAAGGGTATTTTTTCACTTCTGCATGTAGTTGTAATCCTGGGTGAATATTTGTGTATTTTTATGGCAATCAGGTGCACTTAGTGGGGGGATAAATTGTTTTCACCTCAGTGAAACAGTTTTCACACAACCTGTTAAGCTAGGTTAAAGTAAGGATGAATTGTTTGTAGTTCAGCCATTGCCTTCACCTCCTATGGGCATGTTGCCCCCACACTGACCTATAATACAGTTTATTGCTATGTTTTGTAAACTTAGGTTTAACGATAAGTGTGTTGCGTGAACTCAGAGACAGGAGGTCTTATGCCTCTGAAACACAAATTCAATTTCTTTGAAAGAATTAAAATTTGAGCAAGAGGACAAGCACCAGTAGCACCATGGCGAAGCACCAGTAGGCATCAACCAGTCCTGTTCCTTCCATTCAATTCCTATGAAGCTATGTCCAAAGATATTATATTCATCACTGGATTGGTAAGGGAGGACCAGCTGAATTTTAACCCAGATAAAGCCGAGATACTGTTGATTAATAAGAAATTGTAATTGGGGTAGAAATTCAGCCAGCATGGGATGAAGTCTCGTTCCAACTCAAAGAAGAAGTCTGCACTTTAGAGGCACAAGTAGCCCTCAACTTACAACCATTTGTTTAGCATCGGTTCAAAATTACAGTGGCACTAAAAAAAGTGATTTACGACCAGTCCTTGGACTTTAACTGAGGCAGCATCCCCACAGTCAAGTAATGAAAATTCAGGTGCTTGTCAACCGGCATTTATTTACGATGGTTGCAGCATCTCGGGATAATGTGATCGCCATTTGCAACCTTCCCAGCTGCCCTGTGTTCCTAGCAAGCAAGTCAATAGGAGAAGCCAACTGCATGATTCGCTTAACAACTGCAGTGATTTGCTTAACTGTAACAAAAAAAAGGTTATAAAATCAGGCGCAATGGCATGTAACAACCACCTTACTTAGCAAGGGAAATTCTGATCCCAATTGTGGTCATCCGTTGAGAACTGATCTGTACCCCCTGATCTTCAGCTACTTCCAGGATTTGGGGAAGGGAGCAGGAAAGCAGGAAAAGATAGGAACACATTGCAGAATCTCAGTGAGTGCATCAGCAGCATACATTCCTTGAACTGATCACATTTTGTGATTGTTTTTCACAATTTGTTTACATCCCAATTTGACTGTATTTTGAGCTACCCTGGAAAATTCTCCAGAAATGGCAATTGGAACAAAATTAGGGTTAAGGGTAAGATACAAAGAATGCCAAATTCTCAATTATTTCTTTCTGGGAACAATCTGAATGGTTAGTGTTAACTTTTAAAGCCTCAAAAATCTTAGAGCTGACTATCTTTGGGCAATGTTTCCCAACCTTGGCCACTTGAAGATGCATGGACGTCAACTTCCAGAATTCCCCAGCTGGCAGGCTGGCTAGGAATTCTGGGAGTTGAAGTCTATACATCTTCACATGGCCAAGGTTGAGAAACACTATTTTAGGGACTGCTTCTTCCCCTTCGGAACCTGCTTTGACTTTTCAGATCTTTATTTTTCTCTTTTGTATTTTAAAATGGTTTAAAATTCAAGCCATCTTGAGCATTTGGTTTGTTGAAAGGCAACAGACAAATCAAATAAGAATCAATAATGAATATGTATAATTTGATCCCAGTCTGTTGTTGTTGTTGGAACTTTGTTGGAGTTAAAATGGGATGGTCTTTGGAATATGTCCGGAGAGTAGTGGTATCGTCTTCTCTCCCCAACACTTGCATTTCTCAGAGACTTTTAGAAAAGGAAAAAACAAGCACAACACACAGCCTTCAATCAGAATAAACTTAATTTTGGGAATGAAGTTCAGTTTCCCAACTCTAGAACTGAAAAAGATTGGTGATTTTTTTTCTTTTTTTGCCAGAGATCCCTACAAAGTTTCAAAGCCACAAATGAATTTCTGTTGGCTTCAGGTATGTTTACTTACCTAGCCTAAAAGGGGGAAACATTATGTGGGCAAAGCTGTTTCAAGGCCATCTCAGCAGAGCAAAGAATCTGAGCTGGGTTTGTTTAAATGCTTTCCAGTGTTAATTTCAGGTTTATCTGAAGGTGGGGACCAGGGCAGGAATTGGTGGTGGGAAAAGAAGCCATTTAACATCGCATGAAATAAAGAACTGGCCATGAATCGGTCTGCCTGTTTTCTCACAGAAAGCAAGTTTTTAACTCCACAGAGTGCAGAGTCACTACTTCAAGACAGAATGGCATGAAAAGAAAGTTCAAAAATGATGGTGTGAAAACAATGCTGAATATTAAGGAAACCCTGCTGTCCAGAATCCTTAGGTGAATTCTGCAGATTATATATAGGAATCAATTCTTGGGGGTGCAAATTAATGCAATACTTGGGCTTTTTGCTTTTTTTCTTCACTGAATTCCCATAATTTTAACTGTTTCTATACTGTATTTAAAATTGTTTTTTATATTTCTATTTTATTGCATTATATGCTGCCCAGAGTTACGATGGATAGCGAGATGGGCAGCATATGAATTTAATAGAGAAATAAATAAATACACATTTATATTTATAGCAATACAATCTCAGTGGATAAATCCATTTAGGATTGGGAACCAGTGAAGATTTCCTAACTTATTTTTATTGATCAACACATACAACCACATTCTGGGAGAGTCTGAATTGCATTCAACAGGCAACATTTAGAACTTGCTTTTCTGATCCTCTGCAGGCTATTCTTTGAAAGTAGGCAAAATCACACCTGATCTAACCCTTGTAGATAAATAGTTGGGATCTGCAACAAACATTGCAGCATAAAGTGCTTCAGTAGAAGGGACCATCCTGGTCTCCTTTTAGAATATTCAATCTTTTATCCATCATCAGAGGTTTTTCATGATCCAGACCAGTGTCTTTCCACCTTGCTCACTTGAATATGTGTGAATTTCAATGGCTGGCTGGGGAATTCTGGGAGTTGAAGTCCAGACATATTTAAATAACCAAGGTTGAAAAACACCAGTTCAGACCAACATCCCATGCAACATCCCTATAGGATAGCAAGAGAGCCGTTAGTTTATTGGAATAAAAAATCAGCGTCTGGTCATATTTTTTTGCAGACGTTTCATGACAACTTTCGTGTTAGCAGACTCCTTCTGATACTTGCTTACTTGACTGCTTAGGGTTCCCCAAACCTTCTGCAAATTTTGAGCTCCCCCTTCGGTTTGCTCATTGGCATATTATTATTATATAATAGATATTATTATATCTGCTTCTCCTCATACCTGGGCTGTGACATTTAGGCTACGTAAGGATCCAACTGTAAAAATGAGCTTCCTATTAATAAACCACATTCCAAATGAGTTTGCATGTAAAAGGAAAATCTTCCCACCAGCCTTGATTTTTGGTGACTTCACAGAGATGTCTGCATTGCTTTCTTGGCAAAAGGACCAAGATTCTTTGGGCCATTCTCCCTGCCAGGATGGGCTTACAACTTTCTAGTCTAGCAGAAAACTTTTAATCTTCCTGGACCCCTTGAATGCTTATTCTTGTCTAGCGAGATATTCTAAATGAAAGGAAGTCACAACTAGCCACAGTGACTCTTTTACCCTGTCACACGCATATGATTACCAGACTTAAGATACATTTAGGTTAAGGCGCTAGGCTAGAAGCTAGGAGACTCTGAGTTCTAGTCCCACCTTGGGCATGAAAACTTGTTGGGTGACTTTGGGCCAACCACCAGGAGACGGTGAGTTCTAATCCTGCCTTCGCCATGTAAAGTGGCTGGGTGACCAGTCACTCTCTCTCAGCCCAACCCACCTCACAGGGTTGTTTTGGTGGGCAAAATCGGAGGAGGAAGGAGCATTGTGTATGTTCGCTGCCTTGAGTTATTTATGAGAATAATAAAAGTGGGATATAGTAGAAAATCTATATAAGTGGTTACTAGGAGTTGAAAATGACTTGATGGCACGTATCAGTCAATCGATCAGTTGAAGGGAGTATATTATTAGATCCACATCTTTAAATACATACTTGAGATTCACATAGAGATGTCCAGCCGAAATGCTAAAACGTGGAATCTAATGAACAAAACAGGACATTTCCCACTCTTGAAAAAAGAAAAAGGCTTCGGTCCACACAAGCAGGCATAATCGATCTGTTATCCCTTCAAGTCCCACAGGGACTTCCCATTGTCTCTTCTTGACAAAGACTTCTGTGGAATGTGAAAGCTTGCAGAATAGCGAAAAATCAGGGTGAGAAACGTACCTTAATCAGCGTCTGCAGAAGAAAACACACATTCCAATTAACAAGAGCTCAGAGCTTTTTCCTTTTTCTTTGTTATCGGTGGATTTTCAGATCTCCTTTTCTTTGTTACTTCATCTTCCTGTGGATTTCAGCTCTAACGTCAACACCGAGATTGCAGGATCCTAGGAGTACAAGACCCTATTTGGTTAGTTGGTTGCTTACATTTAAACTGATCGATGTATTTCATAATGTAGTGCAGGGTTATTACTTTTATTTAATAATATGAGATGTCCAAGCATTATCTGGATCTACTGGACTTTGGTTCCTATAATTCTCAACTTTGGGCAGTTGATCTAGAGATGATAGAGGTAGGATTGCAGAGGGAAGAATAACGTAATAAACGGAATCTCCATTTTTAAGAGCAATTTATCTCCGAGAGGTCAAGGCAGAAAAATGGTAAAGAATGTGGCCACTTTAAAACATGTGGACTTCAACTCCCAGAATTCCCCATGTGGCTGGGGAATTCTGGGAGATGAGTTCCAGGTGTCTTAAAATGGTTAAATTTGAGAAACACTGAGCTATATCATCCTGATTCCGTAGCTAATAACCATACAAGTATATGACATAGGGCCTGGTGTCACTTGTTCAGACGGCTAATTAGATTTGAATTTTCCATCATACATCGAACCAGAAACTAGCCAAGCAATTTCTTAAACGACAGACGACCACAAAGACCATGAATGAAGGTTAACACTAACCAACTTTAGCGCATTGTGCAAATGCAGCTCCTAAATCTTTAACTGAACTGATCTAATGGGTCTCATGAACCCAGTTAATACAAGCTAACGAACAGCCTATCGGCCACCAAGCAAAATATAACCAGTGGACACAGTCCAGCGGCCTTTCAGACCAACAAGATCAGTTACTACCAGACTGATTCAATATGAACCCCCACATGTCACTGCAGTCTATCTTTGAATACTAGCAGAGGGATAAAGAAATGAGATGATCTTTAGAAAATCTGCAAGAGTGGGCCTCTTTGCTTTATTTTTTTTAAATAGATAAATAAAATGAGAATGTATTGAATATTTCTCCCAAAGTTTGGAACAAATTTCAAAATTAGCCAGTCCCTGCAAAGCCACTAGAGTATGGAGAAAAGAGAGAGAGAGAGAGAGAAATGAACAGATAACCATACAATGGAGTCTTGGAATCATGTTGTTTCTTCACCTAATTGTCAAATCAAAGCACTCGCAGAAAAAAAACAAGGTCTTTTTAATCAAGATCAACGGGCAAGATTGGCTTTCTGTCTCCTTACTAAGTTGGGGAGGGGGCTAGAAAAGAGGCTTCCTAGGGTCAGCAAATATTGGTGCTTTAAACTAAGGACCAATTCATAGCAGAGGGATGTTTACACAGGTCAGGAGTGGGCTAGGCTTAAAAAGGCCACCCTTCTTCCCCAACGTGGTGCCCTCCAGACGAGTGAAATCAATGCACATCATTCTCCTACCCCACAAAAGGCTAATCAATAGGAGCTGAAATCCTCAAGCCTGAATTTGGGAAATATCACAGGGGCTTCTTGGTAGGAAGGATCTTTTTGTGGTTTTTCCTACATCCCTGTGAATAAGTGTAGGAGCAGTTGCAATGATGGTGTAAAACAAGGAGTAAAAATTGGAGGCAAAGGAATTCAAGAGGGGCGATACGGGAAAGGAGAAAGAAGTATGCTAAAATCTGTTTTCCATGAACATAATTCACTTTTTTTTACATTTTTTAATCCCACCTTTATTTTTATAAGTAACTCAAGAAGTCATCCAGCCGGCTTCCATGCCTAAGGCAGGACTAGAACTCAGCTTCTCCTGGTTTCTACCCTGCTGCTTTCACTACTAGAATAAACTAATGGAAAATGATCAGGAGCCCAAGATACTGATCTGGAGTTGAAGTCCAAATCAGATGTCAGATCTAGACAACGCTGAGCTCCTAATTCTTTAACGATGAGCAGAGCCAAAGGGGCGCTCTCTCTTCTGACTCTAAATTAGATGAAATTAAGAAAGTTTAGGATAAGTAGGGGTGCAGCTTTTATTTATTTATTCAACTGGTACGCCACCCCTCTCGCCGAGGCAGTTCACAATCAGTTCTGCAATGCTAATGAATTCCTATGTTGGCCCTTAAAGCAAATTGCTGGGCTTAGAATTGTTGCATTCGAAGCATACATCATTTATATAAGATTGGTTGGTTTCGGAGCTTATTCTTTCCTGGAGTAGACAGCACTGGATTAGATAAACCGTGTCGGTTTAATGGTTAGCTTTCTACCCCATTTCTCTGCCAGGAGTTCAAGGCATCATACATGTCAGTGTCTTTCCCATTTTTTCCCACCACAGCAGATTAGGCTGGGCTAAGGGAACAGGACTGGTCCAAAATCATTGAGGAAACTTATGGGGCCAAATGGGACATAGAATCCTGATCCACCCATTCCTAGTCTGCTATAGGACTCCGTTCTGGCTCTGCTCTGGGGCTAAGAGGGAGGGACTGATCCATAGCCCCCCCCCCCACATAACACCTTATAAAAGTGATTATCAACCTTTCAGAGTAGAAATTCAGACTTCTTAAAAGTTGCCAAACACTACAATACACTTTACGCAATATTTCACATGGCTTCTTTAACCAAGAGTCAATGTGGGCTAATGGCTAAAGTGCTGGATTGCCACCCAAAGAACCACAAATCAATATATAGCTCAGTTATTTAGTGATCTGTTCTGTTTGCATTCTGTTTTCAAGATGCCCAGAGTTATGGGGGGCGAGGCTATAAGGCTGCAAAAGTCCCTTCCAGTCCTTGTATTTGAGTCGAATACATGTTGAATAAATAAATAAATAAATAAACCAGGTTAAAATGGCTACAGGCAAGGCAAGGCAAGGCAAAAGGGGGTAAGTGACAATACAGATGTGATGAAGTTGTGATGCAACACACAAGAGCCGAGTCTGCATTGTGATGTTACAAGACCCATTCTGGCATTGGCGTGAGTAGACGATTCTGCCATCAGCTACAGAAGCTCAACCTCGCAGGGCTGTTGTGGGGAAAGTAGGAGGAGGGAGCAGTATGTATGCAGGCTTGGACTCGGAAGGAAAGAGGGGAGGTTAATAAATATGAAAAAATACAAAAATAATGAAATTCCTTTTCAAGTGCTGTGCTCTTTGCAGAGGCGTTACGGAGTTGTTAAGTTAAATGTTTTGAGGAGGAATAAATCTGGCCTTCTCCAATTCATTGCCCTCCAGGTTGTTGGACTACAATGCCCAGAATCCCAAGGCCACATAAAGGAAATGAGAGTTCTTTCAAACAATTTTTTTCGAGGCGGGTGGGACAGGCGCTTGTCTGAATGTCGAGGGTGTTCTCACAGAATGGCTGCCCCGGGGGGTGTCAGGTACACCGGGGAGGATGCCGGAGGCCGATGCAGGAAGCTTTTGTTGCTGTGAGTTGGCAGCATGGGGAGCCCCGCAGAAGCCTCTGGCACCGTCCTCTGGAATCAGCAGTCGCTCTTCACAGCGGCTACAGCTTCAGGGGCTTGACTAGGTGCTGAAAGGAATAATCATTAATTTTCTGCTGACTTGATAGCTACATTATCCATGATCAAAGTGTCTGGGTGTACAAAAATCAAATGTATTAAAAACAACCATAAAATCAAGTCATTAATTGCTAAGACATTCGATTTTTATTTTTTTTAATCCAGACCTGGTTACTGTTGTTGTTGATACATTTTTATCCCACCTTTTTCACATACCTATCAGAAAAGACAACCCTTCCTTCCTTCCTTCCTTCCTTCCTTCCTTCCTTCCTTCCTTCCTTCCTTCCTTCCTTCCTTCCTTCCTT
>JANHZU010002076.1:0-15343 GCA_032468055.1 Acrochordus granulatus | reverse complement strand
AACCACAGCAAGGTGGTGCCTCACTGGGGGGAGAGACATGATAGAAGTTTGCATTATATTGCCCCTGTTTCTTGAAGTAAATTTATACAATTTACTTAATGTCTTTCTCGTCTGCTTCTCAACCCATCTTAAAGTGTTTCAACAATATAAAATATAACAATAAAACAACTTTAAAGTTTGTGACGAGAGACAAAGGCTAACCAAAATCTTTTATTCAATATTTAGATAGAGAAGGCTTTGGTAAAGAGAGATGTTTGTAGGCATTTCAATACTAGGCCTATTGCAAATTCCTGGGGAATCATTCTGGAGTGCAGGCACTATCATGGAGAAGGCTGTCTGGCAGTACCCACAAAATGGCAAAACATCGGTCTCAGCACGTGCAGCAGTATTTCCTTGGATATTCTTTGGGCTCTCCCTGATTAGACTAGAAAATGATTATTAGAGTCTGCTGAAAGGGATGTGTGTCCAGTAGCATCTTTTACTTTTTTTCTTAATATCTAATTTGGTGCAAAAGAAAATAGAAACTCAAAATCTTGCTAAATATTTCATCATTTTTTAATCTTAATAAAACCACTTACTAAAATTCATTACAAAAATTCATTTTAACAGTTTTCAAAAATCACTATTCTGGTAAACATTTTTAAAAACATGGTTCTGATGCAGTTCACCTGCCCCTCTAAATTTTCATTCAGAGTAATGGATTTATGTCAGCCCTGCAAGATAGATCATACTAGAAAATCAGTTCCATAAGTAGTCTAGAATTCACTGTACAGTGGTGCCTCAAAAGACCTGACGAATCCATTCCGGAAGAATGCTCTTAGTGCGAAATGTTCTTAAAGCGAAATGAGGTTTCCCATTGAAAACAAAAGAAAATCGGATGATCCATTCCACACCCTCAAAAATATTCACCAAAAATCATTTTCAACAGAATTTGATGTAGAAATGATTGTCCCTAACATCTGAAACAAGTAAACATGATTAACACATGATATAAAGCAGAAATAGAGCAAACTAACCAGCACTTACACACTTACGGTTCTGCTTCGAGGCAGCTTCTGGCCTCGGCTACTGCTTGCTGGCTTGGAGGATCTGCTGCCAACACTTTAAAGGGGCCTTTTTTCTCTGAGCTTTTCTAGGTGTCATGGGCAGTTTGAAAATCTTTCTTGTCTCCTTACTATGAGGGGAGAAGCAACAAGAGGGAAATTCTGCTTTATTTTGGGGAAGGACAAGGACAATTTCTTCTTTATTGTATGTGTGTGTGCGAGAGAGACGGGAAGAGAGAAGAGGAGAGGAGGGGGAGGAGACTGCCTGGAGACTGAATCTGGAATCTGAAGTTTCGGGAGTTCTATCTCTTGAACACCTTTCACTTAATTTACACTGTTTACGCAACAAGAGAGGGGGGCTCATTGCGATCAGGATTCTGGCAAGGTCAGTCACACGCACAGTAACTGAGTAAACTGCACGTGGCAGAGTCAGCAGAACGTGTGCACGTGCTTGCTGCATCAGCAGAACTCTCTTGTGGGGATGCCGCCTGTGCAACAATGCAGTAAAGTACACGGTAGTCGGCAGAACACGCGCGCACACTTGCCGCATTGGCAGAACTCTCACATGGGGTTGGTGCCTGAACGAGAAATACAGAGCGCGCTGACTGATGATGCTCAAGTTATCGCGCGAAGTTTGCTTGTCATATGAGTCGTGGCTTCTCTAGCAGAATAAATTTTATTAATTTTTTTTGCTCGTCCTGTGAGTTTCACGTCTTGTGAATTACTTGTCTTGTGAGGTACCACTGTATCTTCTTCCTTCGAATGCTATTTCTATTGGCAGGGATTTGCTTTTACAGTATAGTACTTTTGGTAAAAATATGGTTTATTACTCCCTGAAACTATCTGAAATAATATAGTCAAAATGCAGAAAGAAAAACACTCTCCTATAATCGCTGTCTTAATGGCCAGTTGGTTTCCAGGCCAGATTCAAGGTGCTGACTGCCCTTTTAAAGTATTTTATGGTGCAGAAAAAGGGCACATCAGAGAGTTCCTTGCCAATGTTGAATTTGCCCATTCAATCCAAATGTAGAGGGTCCCCTTCCTTGTAAGAAGTATGTGGGGTATAGACCAGATGACAGGCCTTATCCGTAGTGGTCCCCCTGTTTATGGAAAACTTTCTCCAGAGGTACAGATGAATCTATACTGCAAACAAACGAAAGTATTTGTGTTCTAGTGTGCATTTGGCCAGAACCACTGCCTCCCAATGTGAAACTCTGCACAACACAGCTGTGCCATATGATAGGGCAGGTATCCATTTCAAGTAAGGGAAGATACAAGGTCAACATCGCCATCTCACCAACTTCGCATATGTGTGCTCACCAGTGATGGAATCTATACAGGAAGTCTTCACTTACTGACCACAACTGGAAGCAGCAAATCTGTCACTAAGTGACACAATCGTATGATGAAACATTATGTGACTGCAAGTGACTTATGAGGCCCATTTGTCAGTTATGGCTGTGGTCGTTAACTGAATCACCAGTCATTAAGCACATCACATGACTGACTTGCTATTTCCTGCTGGCTTCCCCATTGAATTGCGTTTGTCAAAAGCCAGCTGTGGAACGTGCAAATGGCAATCATCTGACTACAACTACAGGGAATGATTGTAAATCCCCTTTGTTCAGTGCCACTGTAACTTCAAACAGTTGCTGAATGAGAGGTCAGTAAGCGAGGCCTACCCATACTCACAACCCAGCAGACCCTCACGTACTTAAATTTATATATATTAAATATATACTTAAATATTGAATATTATAAAAATTATTTGGGTGCTGCAAATGGAATTCTCCAAAAGGGAGCCTTGTATCTTATCAGCAACCCTGCATTTGTTCTTAGATTAGTTTAATGAGATGTTCTAATGATACATAAGCAATATTGATATCATTATTGTAACTGTATTGTCTCAACAGAAGATAATATGTGTAGCTCAGGGTTGAACAGGGGAGTCCTTGGAGCTCTCTGAGCTTGGCTGTTTTCTTGCAGACATTTCATTACCCCAGTTGTATTTTACATGTTGACTTTGACCTTACTGTAACTGCCCCCAGTCTGCAGTTGAAGCAGGCTATTGATATTGTCAATTAAATAAAGAGGCCTGAAGGAGGACAACTGGTGGGGATTTGCATAACATTGCATATGCTCATCTAGCCTTCCCTAACCTATTCCTCTCCAGGTACGCTGAGATTACAGTTCTCCAAATACCCAATCAAGCCAAAGTCTGTTGAATTTGGACAGTGACGGATGGAAGAAGGCAACCATGTTGTGTGTCTGTCCATCTTAAAATGGGCTTGGACAACAGAGGAGTCTTGAAGTAGAGGTAGGACCTTTGGCAAAATCGGTCTTACGGATTTTTTTTTCTTTGTGTAAGAATAAAAAGGGAACCAAAAAACGTTATCTGGGATCCTTACCTTAAAAAGATCGCAGAAAGGAAGGAATTACACCCATGCGTCATATCAGGAAACAGGAAAGAAAAATATGTGATGAGTAGCGGCTAAGTTATTCTCTTCGCCTTCTGGAGTAATACATAATTGCTACCCCGAGGCCCTACCAACCCCAGGAACCAGCTCAAGAAGCTGATGTGGCCACGGAAGTTCCCACCCAAACATTAGTAACAGAGCATGAAGGAATTACCAGAAAGCAACTCGAGGCAGGTGGCGGGTTCGGGTGGGGAAGTTCTAGCATCGTCTCAGTGATGGCATCAGACTGGCATGGTGGGCAGCCAGATCCAGAGGCCATTCCGCCAAGAGCATCTTGTCACAAATTTGTTGAGACTGAAAGGCAAGCCGGGACCACGGTGATGACTTTGCCAGATGATCTGATTTTTTTTCAGCACCTTTACATGTATTGATTGATTTAGTTTGTTTATTTATTTACTTATATCCCACCTTTATTTTATTTTTCTTGTTATAACTCAAGGCACACAATAGGCCTTTTACTTCCTATTTTCCTTACAATAACAACCTGTGAGGTGAACTGGGCAGAGGGAAAATGACTGGCCAAAGTCACCCCACCGGCTTTCATGCCTAAGCAGGACTAGAGCCCACCATCTCCTGGTGATAGGCCCAAAGTCACCCCGCCGGCCTTCATGCCTGAGACAGAACTCACCATTTGCTCTTCCTCATTTCACTCACAGAATACTTTAATTCAGATTGCCTGAACTGGCAAACGCCTCATTCCAGCTCAGGATTTCTGAGATTCTGTTGTAATTTATTAATTATTCGTGGCTGCAGACCAGGCAACACTGCCTCCTATCTGTAATCCTTGTGAACAGAAGGTGTTTTAAAAGTCAAAATGGAGGCCATGCTTGCACACTGTAGTCATGTCCCTTTTTTTACATGTGTCATGATATCAAAAAAAAGGGGGGGGAGCACTGAGCATGGGCTCACGGGCGCCATTTTGCTTCTTTTGAAGCCTCCTCAGGATCCCCTGGTGAGTTGGTTGTCATTGTTCCTAAACTGTATAATCAACATTTTAGAAATCAGGGCGGTGCTTGTTACCAGTTGCCTACTTCATTGTTCATGTTTCTTTGGATGAAAAACATGCGAGTTCCGCAGAGCTTTGATCTCACAGGTCTCGGACGCAGAAACCTGCCCTAGCGATCGCCAGTTTTATAATTTCATGTGACCAGTGAGGACGAGACCGCTGGATGGAAATCCTATCAGCTATATTTACTTCTGGTTAAGCCCTGAAAATGAAACGTAGTCAGCCAGGGGAAAAAAAATCGGGATCTTCTGCTTTTGTGGAATTGTTCTTCAATCTAGGCCTGAACCCTTGTGCAAACTCTGGGTGAGCGATTGCACACCAGATCTGAGCAGCGTGACAAGGCTACAGAACAGAACAAAAAAGCAAATGAGTTTTTAGATGGCACCGAGTAAAGTACAGTAGAGTCCTGCAGATTTGGAAGGGTTTAGAGAAATCGAACAAGTCCAGAGAAGGCAGTTAAGATGAACAGGGGAGTACAAACTAAAGTTGGGTAGTTTCACTCTTGAGCGAATGCGGAGGGGGGATTCGTTATGTATTTATTTTATTTATTTGTATCCCGCATTTATTCTGTTTATAAATAACCGAAGATGGCGAACATATTAAACACACCTGCCTATTTTCTGCACAACAGCCACCCTGTGAGGTGAGTTGGGCTGAGAGAGAACGACTGGCCCAAAGCCACCCAGCCGGCTTGCATGCTTAAGGCAGGACTAGAACTCACAACCTTCCGGTTTCTAATCTGTTACTTTAATCATTAGACGAAACTGGCTCTCGTTAGGACCCTGGAAGGAAGTTACCCAGACACTGTTACTCCAGACGTGAAACAATAGATTTACAGTACTTTGAGTGAACGTTAGGAAAAAAATCCATTAGTGACAGCAATTTGGCAATGGAGCTCATTGGTTTTCCTGCTCTCTCAAGCAAAGACTAGATAGCCATCTATCTGGGGCAGCTTCATGGGGATTCCTACAGTGAGCAGAGTTGGAGTCAACATCCTAAGTGGCCCCAATTCCAGACTTCTTACAGCACCAAAAAATATACGCATGACTCAGATTTCTCTAGGAAAGCTACTCCTGCCGTGAATGAATCACCCATTTTTGCTCTGTTGGATGAAAGAAGGAGCTTCATTCTAGCATCCCAAGTGAGTTGAAGATGCTGGGTTGTTGTTGTTTGCAACGCCTCCTTTGGCATGCCTTCAATGTCCTTTCCCACAAACCAGAGTGGTGGCCCTTGATCCAACAAGTGACCCTTCCAAAAGACAAGCTGCTCATTTGATGTTCTACTTTTTCCCAAGGAGGCCAACTCTACCCCACTGGGGGAGGCAGAAATTAATACTGTCCCTTTTTTTGGACCTGTTTCCTATTGGGCGCGTCCATCTTCTCGGCCAGAGAAGTGAATCTGAGAGAGGGAGGAAGCCAACGGAGGCAGTCTCCCAGAACTCTGCAGCAAGTCCAGGTGCAAAATAAATTCAGTGGGGCTGGGAGGTGGGGAGAGATATGATAACCTCTGTTCCTAGGTTGGGGGGGTGTCTCGGTTTCTTAAAAGTAAGAAACGAGGTGCATATCCTTGCCAAAGGGACAGGCAAGGAAGTGGTGGATCGGGGAGGTGGTAATGAAGAAATATTTGGAGAAAATCAAAGAAAATTGGCCAAGCCAATGGCCCGTGTCGGCCTCAGCTTCGGCGACTGTAGTGTGTGACTTTGATTCTCCTATCATAACCCTCCTGAATTAAAAATTCAAGCAATTTCGTGCATGGCTTCTCTCTGACGAGAGCTGGGCCCCGGACTCATTAATGCAAGGGCACAGAAGAAAGTCGTTAGCCCTTGTGAAATGGAATGTTTCTCTGGGAACAGTTCCGCTTGAGGGGGGAGTGAAAAAAAACAGAGAAAGTCCAGAAAAGCAGGAGGGGGAGGGGAAATAAGTTAAATTTCACACATTTCTCAGCAGAGAGAGGATCTGGTCCTAGCCAACCTGTAGCCCCTTTCCCAAAAGAAAGGAGGTCCTAGTCTCCTGGTGGAGGTTCTGATCTCTTGATAGAGTTTCTGGTCTCCCCCTGGATGTTTTGGTCTTCTGCTGGAGGTTCTGGTCTCTTGATGGAGGTTCTGATCTTCTGCTGGAGGTTCTGGTCTCCTGCTGGAGGTTATGATCTTCTGCTGGAGGTTCTGGTGTCTTGGTGGAGGTTATGATCTTCCAGTGGAGGTTCTACTCTCCTGGAGGAAGTTCAGATCTCCTGAGGGAGATTCTGGTCTCCTGATGGAGATTCTGGTCTCCCACTGGAGATTCTGATCTTCTGCTGGAGGTTCTGGTCTCTTGGTGGAGGTTCCAATCTCCTAGTGGAGGTTCTAGTCTCCCAGTGGAAGTTCAGATCTCCTGATGGAGATTCTGGTCTCCTGGTTGAAGTTCAGATCCCCCAATGGAGATTCTGATCTTCTGGTGGAGGTTCTGGTCTCCTGTGGAGGTTTCAATCCTCTGGTGGTCAGTTCTGCCTTTCCCTGGAGAAGGATCGGGTGGGCTGATGAAGGAGACTAGCAGGACTGGTCTCAAACTGGATTTTGCCAGAGCTCACCTAATAGCCATACATAGAACTGCCAAAGAATGGCTCCTTTACATTGCTGAGCTGGAAGGCTAAGAATGGACCCAGGGTGGACTTTCCCACCTATTCTTGTGACCAGGGAAAAAGATTCAGGCTGGAAGGTCTGTAAAAGATTTTGGATGAAATGACTATGGGCTCAACCTATTTGCTCTCAGGAAACATCACTTTCATTTACTCACTTTTGCAAACATTGGTGCTAGCAAGCTCCAGGGATCCTAGGCCTTTTCTGCTACAGCTGTCTGCTTTTTGAAATTCTGTTTCCTCCAAATATTTATTTCTTCCCCTCCCTATCATCTTTCAGATGAGGTCATTAGAGCTTTGTATTTCAGTCCTTCTTTAGGAAAGTTTTTTAGCATGGCTGGCTAAAATGACTTCGATGGAATATTTAAACATACTTTTAGGCCACAGTTAAGATGCTAATCTTCTTAGCAGCTATAGGAAATAGAAGGAACAATTGCAGTAAAATAAAACAAAACAATATAATGGCAAATACAAAAAAAATCAGGTGCCCAAAAATATATATAAGGAAAACAGTGTTGCCTGGCTGTGAACGTCATAATTTAAATCCTATGTAATCAACGATTAATGTGAATTTGTATTTCCTAAAAAAATAAATAGCAATCTAAATAAATAAATAAATATCAGTTCAATGGAGAATGCTTCCAGGCAGAAAATATCACTCCTATATCCAGAGGAACAAGGCAATTACTCTTATCTTTTTCCTCCGGAAGAGATTTGACTCTAAAAAGATAAAACAAGGAAAAAGGATTTTTTTAAAAAAAATTGATGCACTGCTAATTAAGGATGCCTCATCCTAAATGAAATTGCAAGAATAAGGTATCAAAATTGTGTAGCAAATACTCATTAAAAGCAGAATATTTTTTTTAAAAATCCCTTTTACAGTGAAATGCGCTAGAGGGGAAAAATGGAGAAAACTCAAGAAGGGAAAATCAAAATTATACCTATGACCATGACTGTGGGTGGAGTTACAAACAGTGGGTCACAGTCCCCATTTCGACTCTCTTTACCACGTTCACAGAAGAACAGTAGTGCCTTTCAAGTTGTGCATGGCAGACATGAGTCCGTGAAATGTATCACTCCATTTGTTGGCACCTACAGTGCAGGTGCGACTAAAAGAATGAATATACTCAGTCTTTTTTCACCATGGTGGAACCATCATATAGGTAAAGATTTCCCCTTCCAGTTGTGTTCAACTCTAGGGGATTATCTCCGTTTCATAGCCGAAGAACCAGCGTTACCCAAAGATGCTTCCGTGGTTATGTGGCTGGCATGACTATATACTGAGGCACATGGAATGTTGTTTCTTTTCCCACCTAAATTAGATTATATCTATTTATCTACTTGCTTTTTTACATGCTTTCAAACTGCTAGGTTGGCAGGAGCTACACAGACAACGGGAGCTCATCCTGTGATGTGGTAGCACTCGAGTCTTGAACTTGAGCCACCAACCTTCTGGCTAACAAGCCCAACATCTTAACCGTTTGCACCACCGCATGCCCAGTAATCATCACAGGTGACACAGATAGAAAAGGGACAAATCTGAAAAGGGACACCAAGGTGTCAAAGCAGAGTGAGAGAGCCCATTTTCCTTCAGAAAATGGAAGGGCAAAGATAATTTGTGCATTTTTTTCAGAAAAGGGTTCCTTGATGGTAGGCTGTTTGATAAGATAAAGAGAATCATGCTTTCTTGATTGAGAGACTGGCAACAGTCAGGAAAACACAGATTGCCATTTGTGTTTCACCAGTTTTGGTATCTTGTAAGCCGCTGCCACCACCACCATACCACAAAAACCAGACATCTGTACTAAAATGAATTCGTGAAATATGGAGTCCTTGGTGCTCTCTGAGCTTGATTGTTTTCTTGCAGACCTTTCATCACCCAACTAGGTAACATCTTCAGTGCCAGAAGAGAGTGGGGTTTGCTTTCTGTTTATATACCAGTATATATTAGTGACATATTTTTATACAAAACATCCCAACCAACCAGTTAGTATACCAGCCAGTTTATATAAGCCTGGCAATCTTGTGAGGGAAGAAATTTCAAAGCTGGGGGGCACCTAGTGTGTCCAAGTCAACACTATTCTCACCTCTGATACCAATGGAGAACAATCCCTGGGCGGATTAGGAATCTAATTCCTAATCTGAATCTGAAGCAGGAGTGTCCAACCTTGGCAACTTTAAGTTGTGTGGACTTCAACTCCCAGAATCTCCAGGAATTCTGGAAATTGAAGTCCACACATCTTAAAAATCCCAAGGTTGGACACCTCTGATATAAAGAGTAAGGAAGATTTCCTTGATAGACATATGCAAGCTCTGTTACCAAAGTGGAAAGGAGTAAAACATGCCATAAGTCAACAACAGACAGAAAAATATTCAGAAGAGGCTCAGCCCTGAATTAGGAGGAGGAGGAGAAGGTCCAACACAATCTTGCAAGAATCTGTTATTGGAGCCCATCTCAATAAAAGTAGTTTTAGCCTTCCTCTGGAGTTGATTTCCTGGTCTGGTCTACCTAGTGGAGGAGACAAGAGAGAACATTTTCCAAGTCTTGGACAAATTCAGGTTGTATGATCTTTGAGGTCTGAACCCATCATCTTGTATGTCGTCTACAACAGCACACAGATTAAGGACATGTGAAAAGTTATACCAATGTGGCACCAGGAAAACCCATCCAAAATAGTTTAAAAATTAGGTAATGTGAGGCAACGGGATGCCGTCACAACAGATATATCTTTATATACAGCTAGTCCTCAAATTACAATCACAATTGGGACAAGAATTTCTGTTGCTAAGCAAGGCGGTTGTTAAGTGAGTCGTGCCCTATTCTATGACTTTTTTACCATGTGTATTAAGTGAATCACTGCAGGTGTTAGTGGCTTATCTGGTCATCCAGCTTCAACCATTGACTTTGCTTGTCGGAAGCCAGCTGTAAAGGTTGCAAATGGTGATCACATAACCTGGGATGCCGCAACCATCATTCCTCCACACACACACGCGCCAGTTGCCAATTTTAATAACATGAACTGTGGGAATGCTGCAATGATCATAAGTGTGAGGACAGGTTGTAGGTCACTTTTTTCAGTGCTGTTGTAACTTCGAGCAGTCACTAAATGAATGGTTGTAAATCTCTGTAACGCCACCCTATAACATATCGTAGCCTCTAGAGGGCCCTCAATTTTCTTGCCCGATTTTGACAGCACTGGAGTGGCTGAAGTGGGAAGCTCTGAGTGGAGAGGATGAGGGAGTCCGCATCCTCCCAGAAACAGACAGACTCAGAACATGAACCGTCTCCATGCTGGTCAGCAAGGGGATCATGATAAGCCATAGATCAAGCTGACTCATAAATTGCCAAAATAATATCAAACTGCAGAGAAAGTGGGAGGATGAGTGAGAGGTAAAACAAACAGTCTCCCTCTGTGGGAATGAAACCTCTGAAGGGTGGGGGAGCCCTGGGCAGGCGCATTAAAACAAGCAGTGGGATATATATACTGCTTGATACGGTCTTAAGCCATGTTTGAAGTACTTTCTGCCACCATGAGCCACATTTGAAGAGAAAAGCTTTCTAGTACCATAAGCTGTGTTGGAAGAGTGTTTTGTGCCATTATAAGCCATGTTTGAAGAGAAATGTTGTGTACCATAAGCCACGTTTGAAGAGAAATGTTGTGTACCATAAGCCACGTTTGAAGAGAAATGCGTTTTTGAATAGAAATGCGCTGAACCACAAAACCATGTTTGGAGAGAAAGAGGAAAAAGCAGGTTTGAAGAGAAGTGCTTTGTGCCACCATAAGCCAAGTTTGAAGATAAATGCTTTCTCGTACCATAAGCCGTGTTTGAAGAGAAGTGTTCTCTGCCACTATAAGCCATGTTTGAAATGTTGTGTACCACCATAAGCCAGGTTTGAAGAGAAATGCGTTGAACCACGAAACCATGTTTGAAGAGAAAGAGAAAAAAATAGGTTTGAAGAGAAGTGCTTTGTGCCACCATAAGCCAAGTTTGTAGAGTAGTCCTGATTTCATCGGCTAATGGTAGTTAGAAAATTTTGTTGCCCGGCAATCTCTTGTAATTAGAAGAAGCAAATCACACAACCAATGTATGGATCTGAACCCCTTGCAAGTGTGAATTAATGAAATGTGTGTGTTATGTACAGCTGATGTGGAGGGTTAAAATTAGTTAAATTTTACTTTAAATTTTTAGTTAAAATTAAAGGGGAGAGAATTTCCAATGCAATTTTCATTTTTATAAGAACTTACCAAACTCAGGTTTCTAAATTGGAATGTTACACAATCGATATTGAACATTCTTAAAGTCTGAAGATTTCAGCAAGAACAATATCCCGCTCAGTTGTAATACAGGCCAGAATAGACTTTCGGAGATGCATTAAAAACGTAATCTGACGTGTCTAGTCCGCTCCTAATTTTTAAAGTATGAAAAAGATGCCTTTTTCAAAGGTGGATTAAACATTGCCAAGCCTCGAGTTTCATTCAAGGAAATCTCCTTTTTTATGTTGCTGATGGCTTGCAAATAAGGAGAAGTGTCAGTTGGGCTGGACGGAATTGCAAACCGTGGCTCAATGCCACGATCTCTGCGTCTCTGGAGATGAATTAAGATGTCTCGGTTGACTCACGGTGCCATCTAGCGTCAAAGGCAGAATCGTCTCAAGGCAGTTTTAAAATCCTGCCCTGGAAAAATTCATTTTTCCAAGAGACTCCCTTCTCGCCAATTTTGTTAGTTCCAGCCCATAAACATTCAATTCTGTGACCAATGTGCAGTTTTTGAAACATAGTTCCCTTATTTCTAGAAATATGAGAATTCTCTGATAATCCATGAGGTACAAGGGTTCACTTAAGAGTTACATTCTAAGGCCAGATTTAGTGACTGGAGAGCCTCTCCGAGGTTTCAAATACTGATAGTCCTTGACTTATGATCACAATAGGAACTGGAAAATACATCGCAAAGCGGTGTGGTCACTATTTAGTTTTTATTTATTTCTTTATTTATTAAATTGCTCTGCCGCCGAAATCCGGAGACTTCGTGAGAACGTAACTCACTGAGACATCACATGATTGTGACTTGCAATCTTCCCTGCTGGCTTCCCCATTGATTTTGTTTGTCAGATGGCAGCTGAGAAGGTCACCATCAGCATTCACATGACTTCAACTGTCATAAATATACAATAGTTGCCAAACACCTAAATCATGATCACGTGACTACGGGGATACTGTGATGGTTATAAGTTTGAGGGCCTGTTGTAAGTTACTTTGTTCAGCACCATCGTAACTTCAGTCGCTAAATGAATAGTCATAAGTTGAGGACAACTTGTATAACTAGTAAATAAATAAAAAGTAATGTATAATCTCTATAATCTCTAATTACATCTCATACTATGTAAGCCGCCAAGAGTCTTCGGAAATTGGCGGCATAGAAATGTGATTAATAAATAAATAAATAAATAGGCATCAGGTTCATCCTTCTTAAATCTCTGTCAGTTTCTGCAGCTGGTTTTCCTAATGCAGTTTGGTCTGGTGAATAAAGTAACAGGCTAGAAAGAAGGAGACCATGAGTTCTAATCCTACCTTAGCCTCAGAAGTTGGTCGGATGATTTCGGGCCAATCGCCAGGAGACGGTGAGTTCTAGTCCCGCCTCAGGCTTGAAAGCCAGCTGGGTGACTTTGGGCCAATTGCCAGGAGACGGCGAGTTCTAGTCCCGCCTTAGGCATGAAAGGCAGCTGGGTGCTTTGGGCCAATCGCTAGGAGACGGTGAGTTCTAGTCCCGCCTCAGGCTTCAAAGCTGCTGGGTGACTTTGGGCCAATCGCCAGGAGACGGTGAGTTCTAGTCCCCCCTCAGGCTTGAAAGCTGCTGGGTGACTTTGGGCCAATTGCCAGGGGACAGTGAGTTCTAGTCCCGCTTTAGGCATGAAAGGCAGCTGGGTGACTTTGGGCTAATCGCTAGGAGACGGTGAGTTCTAGTCCTGCCTCTGGCTTGAAAGCCGCTGGGTGACTTTGGGCCAATCACCTTAGGCCCGTCACCCTCTCAGCCCAACCCGCCTCGCAGTGGAAAATAGGAGGAGGAAGGTGGCTTAAATACGTCTGCTGCCTTGGGTTATTTGTGAAAACAGTGAAGGTGGGATGTAAATACATAAATAAAAGCTTAATGGGCGTGGCCTTAAACCTCTGCATGACGCCAGAGGCCAGGTTCAGTGGCCTGAATGCCCGTTTCCAGCTGTACAATTTATGCTTCACTCGTGCTCAGTAAGACCCGCGCGGATCTGCTTCTTGCTTGCTTCTAATGATAATGAACAGGAGGGAAGCTCTGTTCTCGACTAGGCTTTGGTGAGGGGATTTGTTCCTTCCCGCCCGCTGCTTTTTGACCCTTGGAAAGTCCCCTTCTCCCATTCCCACAGTTATCAGTTCTCCCATACTGGCAAAGGGGGGGTCTATGGAATGCATCCACAGTGCCGAAAATGCTTACATGCAAAAGCCAAAGTGCCGAAATGCAACGGAGGAGAAGGAAGAGGAAGAGGAAGAATGGTTCACAGTTAAAATGGATACTTATCGACACTTCTTACAGGGTCACCTCAACTTACGACCGTAATGGAGCCTGCCAATTAAGGCCATGAGTTGTGATGGTCGTAAAGTGGGTCACCCACACCACCAACCGATTTTGTGACCTTTTTTATGGCAGTTGGTAATGCCATGGTTGTTAAACAAACCCCCATTCTAACCCAAAAATGAGGCATTTTTGCTGAATTTTTTTTCACTTCATTTGCTATGAGGCATTTTCTGTTTTTGCCAAAAATGGAAAGTTAAGGCCAGTTCTCGACAAAGATGTTGTAAATCAAGATCATGTGACCAGGGGATGCTGCAAACAGCCATAAATGCAGGTGGGATACCGAGTGCCCGGAATGCGGTCACATGAATCAGGTCGTAAGTATCTTTTAGGGGTCCGTTGTAATTTTGAACAGTTGCTAAGCAACCAGCCGTAAGTCAAGGACTACCTGTAGTCTACAATCAAATGGAACAGTCTGTCTCTGAAGTCTATCTCAGGCAAGCAGTAGGAAGGACTATATCTTGACTGACTTTCCAGAAGTTCCCAACTGGGGTCCCAGCGGAAACAGGACGGTATATTAGATTAAGCCTGGGGTACCCATAATCCCCCAAAGATTGATCAGCTGCAGTTCCCAGCAACTTGGGTTCTCCAATCCTGAATTAGCTCTTCATCTGGTCTTCAGGGCTGGCTTCTCTTAGCTAGATTGAGTTGAAAGGAAGACCGGACATCAGGCCCGGTCATCTTCTGTGTATGTGATCTCTTACAGCAGTGCTTCTCAACCTTGGCAACCTGAAGATGTGTGGAATTCAACTCCCAGAATTCTCCAGCCATCATGGGAAATCATGCTGACAACTAGATGCCCATACACCCCTCGCTTTTAACTGCCCAATGGAGTGACTTTTCTGGAATCCTAGGTGCTCTCTGAGCTTGCTTGTTTTCTTGTAGAGCTTTTCATCGCCCAAGTACATAACATCATCAATGCACTGATGATGTTGTCTAGTTTGGTAATGAAAAGCCTGCAAAAAACAAAACGCTCAGCGAGGATCAAGGGCTCCACATCTCAGCCCTACGCTATATCAGGAGTGACTTTTCCAGCAATGACATCTCTCTCTCTGCTGTCCATAGTAAGATGGTCCATTTCACTTCAGGGCTCTCCTATCGAGCCTTTCTAGTTTCTGTGATGACCAGCAATTTCATAGGCACTTGCCAAACCCACAAGAGAGGGCCATCTGCAGGAGGGAAGGCAGTGGTCCAAAAAGTCAACACAGCAGTTGTGACCATGGAAGGCAAGCTTGCTTCCTTTTTATGGGTAGGCACAAGGCTTTTTGATCTCCTTCCCTCGGGAACGCCACTGCCACAAGATGTGAAATAAGAAAAACTAGTTTTGTGCCTTATCTAAATTGAAACTCTGGGTTTTATAATGCTTCTGAAACCTCCCTTTCTCTCTCTCTCTCTCTCTAAAGGACTTTTCTCTGTTGGTTCACCCATTGCAAACCCCACCTAAGTCATAGGGTTCGGGGAGGCACAGGGAGGGCTCTGTAATTAACTTAACTCCCACGTCTCTGATAAACAGCCCCAATCAAGCTCTGGCACCACTTCAAAAATAGAAGGGAACCACACCTAGTATTGGTCAGATTGGGTTGGATTATGTTTTATCTGTT
>JANHZU010002075.1:204409-218036 GCA_032468055.1 Acrochordus granulatus | reverse complement strand
GATTAAAGGCGAAACGTCTTCGACTTGAGAAAAATCCAGTCCAGATGCCTGTTTTTTAAACTTTGTTGCGATTCCATCAGCATTTATTGAAGGGAGATACAGAAGATCTCCTATCCAGAAAGATGTGGTCTTGGATGGGGTTACAATACCCTGGACAGACATGGTGCATAACTCGGGGTCCACCTTTCTGGATTTATGGCGCCTGCTAAGAGATCCATAAATTTTGTGGGAGGGCCTTTGCTCAATTTTGTGTTGTGTGCCAGAATGTCCTTTCTTGGCTTTCTGCTCAGTCACTGATGACCTGCTCATCTCCCACTTGGACTATTGCAGTGTGCTACCCTTGAAAAGTATCCAGAAGCTACTTCAAGTCATGCAGTATGTGGCCACATTAGCAATTTTGAGTGCTTAAAGTACAGCACATGTAACATCTTTGCTCTGAATGGGTGCCAGTCTGCTCCTTCCAGGTCTAATTCAAAGTGTTGATTGTGATCCATCAAGCCCTACAGGGCATGGGGCCAGGCTGCTCAGAGGACTTAGTTCCATTACAAATTGCAAGGAAGGCATGTTGCAGATCCTGTCAGTTAAAGCATTCTGATTGGCTGAGTCTAGGAGGAGAGCTTCTCCACCCTATGGAATACTCTTCCCCTAGAGATGGGATGAGCCTCCACTCTCCTCTCCTTCCGAAAAGGAGTTAAAATCTGGTTTTGCAGCCTTGCATGGGGAGCCAGAAGAGGATGCAGTCATAGAACTGGCTAGGGCCTGAGAGTCTCCCCTCTTTACCTTTTTAATCAGTTTTATTAGTCTTCACTTTTGCTTCCTTTTACATTTTTAATGTTTATACGCCTTTTATATTTTAATATTTTATTGTATGCCACTATTTTATTGTATGTCTTTCTCCCTTGCAGGAGATGGGCAGTTTTTAAAAAAATGTGAAAAATTAATTAATTAATAAGAATCTGGCTATTTGGCTCAGGAACCATTGAATCCTTGATTCACATCCTGCTAGATTTCAGTTTCTGTACAATACAGATCTTAGAAGGTCTTTATTGAAACCCTTCCTTAAACCATTTCTGGACCATCCAGTTGAATTTTATGTTCAGTATGTCCTATTAGATAAAGATACCAACATAACATGCATGGTTGCTAAATTTGCATTACTAGCATTTGAAACACAAGCACAGAAAAGTTAAAGAAAGATAAACAACACAACAAAATACTTTTTTTCTCTCTTTCTCACTCTAAATAATTTAAGATCTTACCTATCAAGTAGATTAGATAAAAGCTATACCCATATATTTATATTACTTTTTTAACATCCTTTATCTTTTAGTTTATTAAACTATGAGACGCTTTAGCAAAAATATTACTTTAGAAATACTGCATTCTTTTATGTATGATCCCAATATTCATATTAATTTTAACTTCAAAATTTCTAATTTAAATTTGACTATTTATTTTTCTTATTTCTTTGTTGAAACCTTCTCATATTGATAAATAAACAAATATTAAATTCATTTTGATCCTTGGCCATATTATAGTTGTATACATTGTTCCAATATTTTGTTAATAGACCACTGGAATTTAGAGAATGAATAACTAAGGAAGCTTTTGAAAAGCCAGCTAGCTGCTCATTTATCTTCAAGATCTGAAACTGTTTTGGGCATGGTGACTCCCTGAAATAAACTGAGTCATATATGAGACCATCTGCTAATACAGAATTATCAGATGGCCAAATAAGCAAGTTGTATGAGAAGCTTCAGCAACAATTGACAACATATGGCACTCAGAAATGGTTTAGCTTCCTTCTGTTCTAGACTGTACAACCAATGATGAAAAATGATGGGATCTAACCATTTTTGGATTTGCCTACCACCAAGTTAGTGTGTGGTGGTGCCAGTGGTTAAGACGCTGGGATTGTCAGCCAGATTGTCAGCAGCTCAAGTTCAAGACCCAAGAGCCACCACATAACAGGATGAGCTCCTGTTTTCTGCCTAGCTTCTGACAACTAGCAGTTCGAAGCATATAAAAATGCAAGTGTTTGCATAACACTTAAGATAAATAGGTTATCATCTTCAGTGGGAAAAGTAATAGCATCCATGCACCCCGGCGTATAATCATGCTGGCCAATGACAACAGAAGCATCTCCAGATATTGCTGGCTCTTTGGCTATGAAATGGAGATGAGCACCACTCCCTAGAGTCAGCCATGAGTGGTAGGTGAAACCTTTATCTTTACCTTATCAACAAGTTATAGTCAAGAATATGGTTCCGAAGCTTTTTAATTACTTGCCTTATTGGCAAAAATTGTTGAGCATGGGCCCCTAATTTGTATTTGTTTATGGATTTACAAATTTACATATCCTATTATGCTAATATACTGTATGTTATCACACATATTTGCAAAAAAATAGAAATTAAAAAGACTGAGATATAAGATGAGATAAATTTGAATATACTTTTTAGTATTTTCTTTCAACATCTCAATGAATTATCTTGTATGCTATTTAAAGTGTGTGAACTCTACTTTTATAGACTTTTGATCTCAAAAATTTATCACTTTCTCTCATCAAGCTTGAGTCTTGATGTATACCAGAGACATCCATATTGTTTGGGCAACAATACAGGAGTGATTTGCCTTTGCCTTCCATTTATATACTACAGTCTCTAAAATATCTTGGCAGTCTTCTATCCAAACCCAGCCCAGTTTAGCTTTTCAAAGATCAACCAAGTCTAGCTAAGTGCTACCTCTTGCTCTGACTATTACTAACTCATTCCATACCCACACACTGAAATAATATCAATGACCAAATGGGTCACTCTATTGCTCCATTGAGCAATATAAGAGTAACAATATTATACGTTGCAATTTTGTTAGTCTTCATTGTGCATAAATGACATATCCCAAATTGGTTGGTATGAAGTAGCAGCTCTCCTTTCCCCTATAAAAACTGGGCCCTGGTTGAGGTTTAAATCTATTGAAGCCATTGCTGTCTTAGATCTTTCCATATTCCATTTCACCATTACATTTCCAACAAGCTCTTATTAAGTTTGATCATAAAGTAGATGCATCCTAGAAATCAAGGTCAGAATGGCGAGATAAATGTCAATGAATCTGAGGCAGAGATTTCATTTCTGGTCACATGCAAGAGCTGAGTATTAGGAAATGAAGGTCACAGAGCCTTTAGTGTATGATTATCTGACTTTCTCTTCACTTTGCTGTCCCTTTTAAAAATATTACAATCTGAAGGCCTTTTGATGATGCAGAGATGGCTGCATTACCCAAGTCTACAGATCATGTAACTAAGTTTTAAAAGCTCTCTGTTGCATGTCACCATGTGAAATAAATGCAAGTTTTTGCCTATAATTGTTGTATGACTGGAGTGTTTTGAGTATTACCAGCTGCTGTAGAAGCAAAAATGATGCATAGCTATTTTCTCAATCACTTCCTTCCTTCCAATATAAAAGCTTTGATCCAACTCAACAGTTTTGTTTTTCCCATGCGTATTCAGCACTTTTGAGTTCATGGCTCTATTCATATTGATAACCAGCCCCAAAATACTCTATAAATTTGTCCAGGGATTTCATTAACTTGTTCAGGAATTATTCTTCCACTGAATGATGAAAAAACAAACAAAAAAGATTAATAAAATCTATAATTATGAAGATGAATGAAGATCCCTCCCTTAGGGATACAGATTGACATAGATGTAGATCTAAGATAAAGAGCTTGATAGACAATTTAGGGTGAATGATATCAATCCTAAATTTGGATACTCTCAATTTAGAACAAGTTGTATATATCTCAGTTTTGGATATTTTTTTTTAAAAAGTGATTATGGACTCCTAAAATGTTTGTATACCAGACTCTAAAATGTCAGGTAATACAATTTGTCTCAGTTTTTGGATTAGCTTGGTATTCAAGGAAGGGAAAAAGCAAAATGTGATTATGTATAGCTTAGATTTAATTCATTGTTCAAAAACTGAAGCATTAATTCAAAATGTAATATGATTTTGATACTTAAATAGCTTGACATTAATGACAAAACTTTTAAATTTTGTTATTTTAGGACTCAATGTGCTTGCTTAGTGTTTTTTAGTGTTGATTGTTTAATTATTTTTTAAATTTTTTTTAAATTATTCTTTCTATTAATCCTTCATGACTTTTTCTTTTTCCTTTTTTTTGTTTAAGCTGTTTAATATTAAGTTTTTTTCTTTTTGTTTTTTAAGCATACCATCTCCAACATCAGTTAGGTTTTTAAAAACAATATTTTGTCATTTACATCATAGTCATATTGTTATATATTTATTTAGTTTGCATAAGAGAGGCAGTGTAATATAATGGTTAAGAAACTAGCCTTTGGTGGAGAGTCCCAGTTTCTACATTATCCGTAGGCATGAAGCTCAGTGGGACCACTTACCCTAGATGGGAAAGTTGAAAAGTATCTAGCAACAAAAACACATCTTGGATTGATGAAAGTGGCTTGATTCAGTTTATTAATAATAGTTTACATAGAAGATTGCACATTAATATATAATATAATGTAATATTTATCAAATTTATATGTCGCCGAACTCAAAAGCGACTTATATATAATTATATATATTACTTATATAATGTTTCTTATAAAGTATTAATTGAAATGCTTTAAAATTCAATATTTTTTAAATTTTTAATGCTTTAATGCTCAATATTTTAATGCTTTATAAAATTAAAATATTAATAGAAAATAAATATAAAATGTATTTTATATCTGACTTTCAGTGAGTGAGTTGTCACTGCATATAATTCCTTAACAGTATCTTAATGACATTTCAGGCAACTAGGAGGATATTGACCACTGTCATTTACAGTTGTCAATAAAAATAACAAAGAAGTTTTTATATCACGTTGAAAGTATTTGGAATGACATAAGTTTTTGTGAACTATAGTGTACTTCATCAATTACATGAAATGTTATTTTGAATCAAACAATAGATTTATATCAAACAGCTAGTGAAATGCAGTGGTTGAAAAGATGGATTAGAATATCGGAAGTTTATATAGGTTCAAATAGTGGGATAACTGATTCCCAGTACTAAACAACTCCCAAGCAGTGTGGCCACTGAGCAGGGATTGCAAGAATTGTAATTCAAAACAATATTAGGACCTCAAGTTGTCTTTGCTTCTCTAAAGAATCTATGTGGTCTCCATCCATTATCTTCAGAATTAATTTGGGATACAGATTAGGTAAAATCAAAAGTGATACATCTTCATAAATCCATAGTTCAGCAGCGGGATTTTAATCTAAGACTTTCTCAACTATGTCTAACATCCTTTATTATTCCTATTCTGCACTGGCCTCCCCCAATATGGGAGTGTTTCAGATCTGTAAAATACAATTTAGGAGATTTATCTATTATTTGAAATTTTACCGGATTCTAGGCAGCCCACAGAGCTTAGATGTAAAATACAAGACAAAATCAATTTAATAATTCCATTTCTACTGGCAATCAAACTGAACACTAAGAACAATTAAAGTTTATAAGTTGCAGTATGGTACTGGTGATTGACTCTGCTGAACTAGTTTGTGCAACTAATATGAGAAGGAAAATCACATACAAATTTTTCCCCTTGTAGCCCAGAGAAAGCACCACTAAATTAAATGGAATGCTCCTACTTCTCTTGATATATATGAGCAAAATATTAACCTAGATATATTGCCCTATTGTTAGCCATTTTAGATGTAATCGTTTTTATTATCTCTCATTTATTCTTCCTTGTAGCTATCCTAAAGCCCTGCTGCCAAGCTCAAAATAGTCTTGTAAATAAAGATTTTGTGGCTGATTCCTTCCTGTTTGTGACCTAATCATTTGATCAGTGAACTGGGATAAGTGTTCTTTCTCTGTGGCTGAAGTTATATAGTGTAGGCTACGTTGTGTGGGGTTACTTCATGGAATTCCTAGAAGAAAAGAAAAGAAATTTGAGATCATAAAGGTGAGAAGATAATGATACCAGTCTCTAGGATCTGCTAGAAGCAGTGGCTATTCTTCTCATTCTGTTCAATGAACAGTAAAAAACAATGTGACATATTCCTGTCACTTGTTCCTCCCTTCCCTCCTCGTTCATGGTGTTTAGCTGCACAAAGATATAACGTAAAGTCCGTAAACAGTGAATGAATGATTTACAGTTAACTTTGCCGCTAATATTTGAAAATCCCACTAGGATACAGACTCACTGTATAATTGTGAATTGGGGTATATATGCCCATGGAGAGGTGGAGAGGGAGAGAGACTAATCTATCCTGCAATAGCTTCTGTGGCATTTGAAAGGATAATAAACTCAGAAGAGCCTGCATGTTCACAGGGTTCTTATCAGTGGTTGATGAGGCCCTGTCCAGGCTTACAGACAGGCAGTTTCCTTCTGTACTGGGACGTTGGCCTGCTGTGGAGCCAGTAAAAAGGTGATAAGCTGTGGAGAAGATTTTTTCGGAGTCTCGCCTATCTTTAACACCAAGTGGCCAGGGCACATTTTCCACCGTTGCCGCTTACAGATAGGCTGGCTGCTTTTGAATATGGCCAAGAAAAAAATGGGAAGAGAGAACAAATGGTCACTAATTATTTTCTTTTCAGAGACCCATAATAATCTAGGGACGGGGTGGGGGGTTAGAGTTTTTTTTTAAAAAAGAGACAGAAAGTTGTGTTTGCGTGTATAGTTGCTTATAGATTTAGCCAATCAAAGTAGGCATAAGTGACCCTCTGAAAGAGAATATTCAGACTAGCTATCTGAAACTCAAGTTATGTCTGCAGCTGACAGGCAGGAAAAGGGTTGCAAGAATTTGGCCATTTGATAAGAAAAACCCTGTCTGTTGAGTGGCAAAACACTGCAGACCCATTATTCAGGAAACAAAATGTAAAACTGACCTTTAACCAAATAGCCAAGGAGTTTTTCTCAGGTCAAAGATAAAGTAGGCTAGATGGAAAGGTTTAGCATCTAACCAGCACTTTCTGAATTTTCAAGTTGTGTCCAGATACTTTTTTCCCCAGTATAAAGTACTTTATTGGCCAAGGAATTTGACTCCAGTACAGCAGCCCTCAGTACACTTGCAAGACAACAGTAAATAAAATAATAACATAAACAAATACATGAAATTATGTATTCAAAATTGTGCATCCAAAGTTTGCAGCCAACAGAAAAGGAATATAGTAAAGTGTAAAATTAAAACCAATGAGAAACTTAGACAGTACTTCAGGGTTTAGAATTCTTTGCACTTTATGTCAAAACTCAAAACAATTGTAGTGGGGCTTGCCATGTCATATTGTTCCAGCTGTGAAAGAAAGAGCACTTTGAGGAAAGGCTTTACAACCTACCCCTCTTTGCTTTCTACACAAATTCAGTGTTTTATGCTCTGCATTCACTCTTTGATATGGATAGATGGCTTTAAATGGCATTAGGATAACCAGCACAGTCTTATGAATTACATAGGTTCCTTGAATATTTTGTAATAATTGGATATTGCTTTCTCCCTAGGCTAGTATTATTCTATTTCAGTTCCACTTTCTGGAGCCTGATGGTAGGCTTTGTTTCATTCACTTCTCATAGATTTCCAAGCACAACTAAGTTCAGATGGATTCCTGTTCACTAACCAAATTGATCTATGTTGATTTGTGTTTTATCTGCAGCAAAAAAGCTTTGTGGCAAAATGAATACAGAGTACAGATTATACAAAGTTTCAAATAGTTGTGGAGATTAGAAGTTTACTGTCAAAAACAACTGGTCTTCAATGAAGCTTTAGGGTCAGTTGAGCCTCTTCCTTCCTGAGAAGCCACAAATCCAGGTATTGGGAAGCTAGATTTTGCTTCCACAAGCCTGCCTTATAGGGCAACAGAAGAAAACACATGGCCTCTGTTGCCTGTTCAGAGATTATTTATTCCTATGGCAAACTTTCCACTTGGGCTTACAGAATTTTTGCTAAGGCATATTGAATGATCTTGAGAAAGGAATGTTACAGACTGGATTGGTCATGGACAATATCTGCATTACTGTTGATTTTTCCTTTTCAACCCACATCTTAAAGTCCTCTTCTCTGTTCCAAATATTTCCTGATGTGAAATGAGCTACTACAGGAGAAAGACAAGATATGGCCAAGCTTGGAGTTGTCTATCCTTGTCATGTATTTATTAAAGACAAAGCATTTTGAAACTCACACAACTATCCAAACATGATCTTGCAAGACAGATTGGAAGCATCATAAAGTCACTGATTGAAAAACAAGGCAGTTGGCCACTGAATGAGACATTTAACAGAGACTTAGATGAGTTTATTAAATCTTGCAACTCAATAATGCTTTTAAATAGCCCTGAGGCCTCTTGAGATACTGGATGCTTTTCTGAACAAAGAAAAGTTGAGAAAGAAGACTTGAACTACTGTGGCTTGGCTTCCTCAGAAGGGCTCTTGACCTGAGAGATGAGGGTCCACAGCAACCATGTTTCTAGCAGTAACAAAACCAGGAACAAGAAGAAAGAGAAACAGAAAAAATATATACATCAGACTGGGTTTTTATGCCCAGGATATTTTATCTCATTGATATAGAAGGGTGCTTTCACGCAGGCAAAATTAAATATATTGTACCCATATTGATCCCTTTCCCCTATTTTTCCTCAGCATATTTTCAGACAGACTGCAAGCTATATTCTTTCCCTGCACAATGCAAACTATAATGTGGTATTTCAATTTTAGAGACCTAACATTAGGAAATTTAGTCAGGCATTAAAAATAAAAATGCAATTATACAGTTGACAGCAAACTATCAAAATCAAAAGCCAAATCAAACCAGACATGGCTGAAATAATATTTTGAATCTGATATTGTTAGATGTGAATTCAGTTGATTTGAGAAACTGAGCTTGAACCTGATTTATGAAAAGGAATCTACCTTTTGTGTTGAAAAGGCAGATTTTATTTCTTTTTTCTTTATCTTTTTCTTTTATTTATTAGAGCCAATCATAATCTGAAAACTGTTGGCAGTTTAGAGAGGAAATAGTATAACAACAGTTCAAACAACCATGGTACAATTAAAACAAACTAACATTGTAAAATGGCCAATGAACATGGAGTAACAACAAAGACAAAAAGAAAATATGGTGTAATGCTTATCAAGATGGTTTTTTTTTAATCATTGTATTTTCAACAGTTTCCTGAAAACCAGAATGGAGGGGTAAATCTGATATCCATAAGGAGGCTATTCTAGAGCATTGGTGCTCCAGAGAGAAGCAGTACCTTCTAGTCTTAACCTTCTTCATCTCCCAGATATGTAAAACTAATATCAATTTCTCCCTACAAGAGTTAGTGGGATTTCTGTGAAATATATGAAGATTTTCCAACAAAGAGAAAGCTTGATCAAAACGAGTCATATCACTGACCTAGCTTATATTATCAACACTGACTACAAAGTTTTTCATGTCTTAATTTGAGGTCCAGAGTTTGAACCAAGATCTTCTGCTTCAGACCAAGTGCTCCACCACTGAGCTACTATATTTTGTAAGTTTTGCTTTTCAATTTGGTTACCTTCTCTGAGAACCTCCATTGAATCACATTAATGCCAATCATTGAGCCAACTCTTATTTAAAGACAAAGAAGGGTAGAAGACCTGCTATTTTAATATAGATTTTGGAACCTGGTATTTTTAAGACTTGAGTGAGCTGCATAGTACTTGCAGTGACCTTTCTGTATGATACATGGAAGTGACCTCTCATTTTACCAAAGGATATTTGTCAGGCATGCAAATATCATTTACCTGGTAAATTTAGGTTGCTAAATTACTTTTATAGCTTTTCTGAAGCCCCTGAGGCTTACTATTCCATTTTTTTGTGAGGTAGAATTTAAACATTATTGAAATTCTTTATAGATCCCTCAGCCCTTATCACTTTTCGAAGTGTAGGATTATGACGTGAAACAGCCTGCTATGTGAGAAATGTATAAATTCTTGCCATCTCTCTCCTTTCTACTTAGAACTGAGAAAGTCCCCTGGATGGGGGTGTGTGAAACATTAAATCAAATAAGGAAAGTCCAGTAGATTTTTTAAGAAAATTTTTGCAGTTTCTTGCCATTTTGCTATGGATGTGAAATAATGCTTTACTCTTATTAGAAAATGAAATGATTATCATGATAGATAAAAATTAGCAATTTCTTTCATATTTTCAGTTGCTAACCTAGGAAAATTGGTAGGGCCAAGAAAATCCAAGGTGGGATCTAAATATTGTGAGAGAGTCAACAGCTGGCAAAAGTTATCTCAAATTTCAGAGATTATTCCCCCCCTTAAGCGCAACACCATTTTGGACCAGTCATTTTCCCTTACTCCAGGAAAGAGGCAATGGCAAATCACTTCTGCAAAACTTGCCAAGAAAACTGCAAGGACTTGTCCAGTCAGTCTCCAAGAACTGGAAATGGTTGAATGGAATAAAAAATATAATAGAGTATAGAGATATAAAATGAAGTTCACATATTAATGGAGGGTGTTTCTAGCTGTTATTTATGAGAATTCTAATTCTATGTTTGTTTCAATTTGTTTATAGGAATCTAAAATTCAGAATCTAACATTAATATAACATAAATAAACTTTTCTTCTTAGGAGAAACATGCAAAGAATCTAATCTACTATATAATAAATTCATTCTTGATCTACATATAATAAGGAGAGAGTACTGAAGAAATTGGAGAAGGAAGCAAAAATCATTTTCATTCACTTGTAGGCTTTCTTTCATTGACTTAAAGTGCTTTCTAATCTCAGTTACCTTCCTTAGTGCCTGCTAAAATGCAAAGGATCAAAATAAAAAAGAAAAGCCTTTATTATACTTTTAAAGGAATTGACAGTGAGCATGGGCAACTAATATGAATAGATGATTTTAAAAGCATGTCAATTAAATTATCAGACTCATTACCAAATTAAATACATATTCCCATTTTAAAAGCAATAAGTTAGAGGGAAGAAACAATTTGTGCTTTTCAGACTTTGCAAATCAAGCTTGTTGACTTAGCTGAATCTACAAAAGTCAGACATCAGCTTGAACATCATAATCCAAAACTCCTGGTTACTAAGATTCATTCTTTTCCCTCAAACTTTGCATGCCAATGAGAAGCCTATATAAACAACATTCTTGATATTCCAAATATCTGCTCCTTTAGGCTTTTTAGATGCCCGCAGCCAACTCAAATAAACAAGGCTGAACTCTTAAATATGCTATGAAAAACTATGAAAGTTGTCATCACATAAGAATGCTCCAAGAGGCCTTGATAGTTTTTAAACCATCCAACTCAATGAGAAATCAATAATGTCATTGCATCAAATATGGCTGTAGGATGGGGTGCTAAAAAGATGAAAACTTGGAAAACGGTGAGAGATGAGATTGAAAACTGTTGTGTGCATCCTATGTTATAGTTAGGTCCTGATATAATTCTAAGATGAAAATCAGAAAGCTCACCAAGATGCATGAAGCCTGCCAATGATGTCATTACAGAAATCAGGACACTGTCCTTTAAATGATGAGGATTATGATGAGGATTATGACTTGGTGCCTTTAAGTCAGTAATGACTCTTGGCAACTGGCTGGACTTGTCCCTGAAGTTTTCCTGGCAAGATTTCAAGTGTTTGCCTGCTTCCTAGGGCAAGAGTGAGAGAGACTGGCCCAAGGTCATCCAAATGACTTCCAATTTCCATCCTGGCTGCCTTAACCACTATACCAAACTCGCTCATTTTTAGATTATTAGGGCCAAAGAAATATGTGCATGTAAGAGGGAGAAAGAATAAGTACATTATGACAAAACTTTGAAAGAGATGAAGATTTTGATTAAGCTTTTTTTTGTCTTTATAAAACTAACTCAGAATTCTTCAATTTATCACCAATTTATATCTTTATTCTTCAATTTATATCACCAATTTAGATTTTAGCATTTCCTATACTTAAATCAATGACCTGGTCCTTGTTAGCACTTGTACCTATTTAGGTTTTATTCTCTGAAGGAAGATGTTATGGAAGTACAACATTAAAAAAAAAATCTAACAAAACAGCATCTTCATATTGCAGGCTTATAAACATTTTTGAAATAGGCTAAACTACAATTAAAGATCCTGGATGTTGCTGCCATAGTATATATTGTATCTGAAAGGAGAACTAGATTTTTTCCCCAAATAATGTATCTTTGAAATAGAAGGGTTGCCTTATTGGCCAAGAATGCAGCAATGAAGGAAGATAGGAAAATAATTTATAATTCTTCCTTTTTTGGAGTGATTGTCTTAAATTCAGGAAATATTCTTATGGGCCAAATTATCTGGAATAAGGCATTTTTATGTCTAGCGTTAGATATATTGCTACTATAATGTTTAAAAAATGATTTAATTGAAAGATAATTTTATAATTCTGAATACATAATTCATGAAGAGCAGTCATCTTTAAGTTGTATTTGGAAAAATCTCATATTTCCAAAAACAAAAGATTATGAGATTCCTTAGCGAAAAAAATGAATAACTGTGAATTTCTATATTTTACTGGAAGAGACTCTAGATATAAATATATATCAGTAATAATATATGTTATTGCTGTATATCTTTCCTGTTTGCTATGGAATAAGCTGGAATATGCTTCTCTGCATCCAATTTTATTAAATACTAGAATTCTTTTCATTAACTGCTTATTTTTATCAGTGAGTTTTTAGATTAGCCCATACTAATCTACCATACATTACTTAGTTAATGTAGTTTTGTTTAGAAGCTAGGGCTTTAACAAGCTGTTCCCACTGTGATTATCAGAGCTTTCTAAACAAATATTGCTACTCCTGCAACTGATACCACTTAGTGAAGGTGGGCATTTTCACTCCCTAAATTAGCAGGAATAGCAACTTTATCTAAAATATTTTATCCATAATTTCAATAATATCTTTTGTTACAATTTTATTCTTCTTAGGAGCAGCTCACTTATTTGTTTGAATTGATCCTTATGCGTGAGAATCATGCTCCTGAATCTTCATCCCCCTTTAATCTAACATGGACCATGGGCCACATAAAACTTAATTAGTGCAATCCTTTCTTATGAAAAAAAAATGCTAAATTTATGATTACGTACATTGACTGTGTTATATTTTATTCTGCATAAGATATTCACATCTTTTCATTGTTAGGCACAGAAAACTTACTCAGGTAAATATGTAAAGACAATATTAACTGAATGTTAAATTGAGAGTATTTAAATAAATATAAAAATAGGAGCCACAGAATATACAATACTGTTCAAAAGTCTTAGGCTACCATTAGTTTTGTTTTTTAGCAATGATATAATGACCATATATAATTATGTCTCAGTCTCTTTATTAGAATACAACAAGAAAATATAGAAAAGTTGTATGCAGTATTCAAAAACAGGAAAAAACAGAAAAACACCTTCCATAGGCTAAAGTGGCAAGTATTTAGTACTGACTATTTAATATTGATAACCATGATGGTGCGGTCACTGACCTAGAGCCAGACATCCTGGAGTGTGAAATCAAATGGGCTTAGGAAACATTACTAATAATAAAGCTAGCGGAGGTGATGATATTCCAGCTGAATTATTTAAAATCCTAAAAGATGATGCCGTGAAAGTGCTGCACTCCATATGCCA
>JANHZU010002075.1:144697-156350 GCA_032468055.1 Acrochordus granulatus | reverse complement strand
TGGCAGAGCTCTCATCTTCTTCAGAGCACACAAGCCCCCCAACCACAGCAAGGTGGTGCCTCACTGGGGGGAAGTATGATGTGCCATATGCTAAATAAGGCATAGTGAACCTATTGCACATTAGAGTCCAAAAAAAACATAGACCTATGAATTCAGTGCTGTCACTTTGATCACTCTTGTTATGCTATTAACGTTAAATTCTGTCAAATGGCATGTGTAACTGATACTTTGTATGTTATATTACAACAGCCCATGTCAACTTTAATGTCTTACAGTGCATAGATATTAACTGAGATGCAATATATCTTGTGCAGTTGTAAATACATAAATCAATTCATTCCAAGGGGTCATGCATTAGATACAAAGTGCAAAGTCAGGACAACATCAGCCAAAATTAGTAGAGATTTGCTGGGTTCATATCCACACTAAGCCATCATTTTAAAAATTATGGTCCCTTGATGATGAATGGATGATGTACATAGTGAAGACTTAATCAGAAAGGTGCATTCACATGTTATGCTAAGCTACCAACCAACCCTATTATAATTTAGCATGATGTATGAAGTCACCCTTTTGGTATATCATTTTTTTTCAATATTGACTTCAGGCAATTGCCTGCATGAATCTCTGTAATTGCCTTGGCAAGGTTTTAGAAGTGGTTTTGCCATTGCCTCCTTCTTAGGGCTAAGGGAGAGAGAGAGAGAGAGAGACTGGCCCAATGTTCTCCAGCTAGCTTTGTGCCTAAGGCAGGATTAAAATTCCTAATATCCCGGTTTCTAGACTGGTGGCTTAATTAATCATGAGCTGTTGCTAATAATTATATTGTGAGATGGGGGGGTGAAGAGCAGATTAAGCCCTCTGCTAGCTTCCTCTGCATGTGTAGAAAGTAAACTGCATATAGTTGGCCACTGCTTAATTGGGTTTTTTTTATTTATTTATTCTTTGGCATTGGGAAAGGTATATGCGGAGTGGTATGCATGCTCTGCTTTCTTTTTCAGGCTAGAAAAAGCTAAATCAGTATAAAGGTGTGCATACTTGATTTAATTTGCACACAAGGTTTGCTAGTGTTAAGATTTTAAGCTGTAAATTCAAAAAATTTTGCTTCTATTAGGCTGATGATCCAAATTGGTTTGTTCAGATTTGATGCTATATATACTCTTGTACCATGTATATTTCCTACATTTAGATCTGCCAAATCTTCTGTGTTGAGCTGTATGACCACTGACATAGAGATATATCTGTGCAAGGTTTTGTACTCATTGGGCTACACAATGTGTTCATTCCTACAAAGTTTTTTTGTTGGTTTAATATAATCAAGGCAAATTTCCTGTTCAGTACAGGAATCCCATTTAAAGCTTCTCAGACAAATATCTATTCAGTCTCTGCCTAATTACATTCATGAAGGGAAGCTCACCACTTCCCTTGGTAACTGATTTCAATATCAAACTACCTTACTGGTAGGATTTCCCCCCTAATATTTAATTGGAATTTATTTCCCTGTAACTTAAGGCTCCATCCCTTATATTTTTTGAAACAAAAGGAAATACATCTTCACTTTCTTTTGGACTACACCCCTTCAGATACAGTATATATACATAACTAGCTGGTTAATCAGCATATCATAGAGTTCTTTGTCAAATGCTTTGCTCCTTCAACTCAGTTTTCACAACTGCCCTGTGAAATACGTACTGTTTTCTCAAAGAAGACTGATGCAAAATGGAACTTTCTTCTTCTTCTTTGCTTCTTTATCTGTTACCTTCTTGCCACTTTCACTGAGTATCTGATATAATTCTTTTCTCATTTTGTTATTTTGCACATATCTGAAGAAATCTTTTTATTTAGCATAGTTCACTAGTATTAATTCTGTTTCCTGAATTCTGCTCTAGAGAGAGAACTTCATTGATGCCTATATCTCTTTCAGCAATTGTTTCTTTCATGGATTGAAATAATTTTTCAAAGTTTTTTTTTTAAAATGAAACTGCTTGGCCATTTTTTCCTTAGATTGGGTAGACAGCATGGACCACTAAGTACTCCAGCTTCTGTTTGGCACTGGGGTGAAAAAGAAGGAATGAGGAGCTTGTTTTTATCTCTGTTTTCCATGGCATATACACTCCATTTCAAATTTTGTTCTGTTGGAACCTGTTCAACATTGTGATGAAATATTTCAAGTGGTGCTGTTTACAAGCTTCTTCTGAGCTTAAAAATATGTATGTGTTTTCCATTCTGAATGTATGCCTAAATGTATATGAAGTCTGCCCATCCTGCCCTTTAGCTAGAGAAAGCACATGCAACTATCAATAATATCTTCAAAGGAATAAAACTCAGAAAGAAGAAGAAAATAACAATATACTACCTTTCCAAGACATTCTCATCAGCAGGGGCAATGATGGCAAATTAGAAACACAAATCTACCGTAAAACTACCCACACCAACCAAGTACTTCACTATCAAAGCAACTATCTAACAATCTATCTTACACAAGAGAAGCTGTATAAGTACACTATTTAGACAAGCACAAATACATTGCAGCATCAAAAAAGGATACAGATAATCTGTAGAACATTGTTCAACAAAATGGATACCCATTGAACTTTATCAAAAAGTTTCATTCAATCCACTAAAGCACAATCAACACAAAATGTGAAAAGGGTAACACCACCATACATCAAAAATATCTCAGAAACCACCAACATGGCATCACTGTAGCACATAAACCAGCTGAAGCGCTCCAAAATATTATGTGTAAATCAAAATACTGAGCAGCCCCAGAAGAAAAAAAGTAGTCATCTACAACATACAATGTAAGGATTGCAACAGCCACTATATAAGACAAACAGGCAGAAGACGAACAGAACGCATCCATGTATACCAACTAGCAGTCAGAAGACATGAAAACTCCTTAATTTCACAAAACATGGAAACTAGGAAACTGTGAGCATCCTAGACAAGACAAGTCAAAACACAATAGAGAATTCCTAGAAGCCTGGAACTCTGACAAATCAGCCATAAAAAGGCACATAGAGATAAACAACATCTACATATTATTCAGAAGAGACAGTCAAAAGGAAACAAAAAAACAAAATACCTTCTCACTAGCAATCAGCACCCAAATAAGCAGAGATTAATATGAAGATTAATACTAGAGCTATAATCAAGAAGTAAATAATATACCAATCAAGGAAACAGCAACTCAGACAAACAAAATAACAGTAAACAACAGCCTAATCAAGGAATCATCAAGAATACTCCTCCCAGCATTGACGGGGAAAGCTACTAATATATAGAAAGAGCAAACTTTACTCCCTTCTAGCACTGATGATATTACCAAAACTAATAAAATGTCGGCAAGAAAACAACCAGAGAAGATTCCACCAAGGATTCCATAGTTCAACCCAGAGCTACAAATATTTTCTTCTACTGGTATTGTAAACCTATTTTTTTTATAAATCTCCATAAAGAGAATCATTTCCTGAACTGCTAGTTGAATAATTCTAAACTGAATGTTCTACAAGCAGATAGAAAAGAACTGCAAAAATAGTATATGATAGTTCCTGGTTTTTGCTCCCTAAATCATAAACTTTTCCCTTTAACGCTTTTTAATGGACATGGATCACAAGCCTAGACCTATGGTATAACCCATCAAAGTGATAATTTTTGGGATACTATAAGAATGTAGCAAACTGGTAATTGTTTATTTTTATATTTATATTATTATAAGTTTAGAGGTTTGTTTTTCTTCCTTAGCTGGGCCATTTCTATTTACTGGATCCACTTTTATTTATATTAATTCTCATGAAGTTTCCAGAGGAAATTTTATCATGCACTATTGTCTCATGTCACCCCTTACAAGGGGTTCAGACATTATTGCTTTCTATTAATGACCCAGTCCTATTTTCTTACTACTTCTTGTCTTTTAAAAAACCTTTCTTTAAATTTTAAATTAAAAATTCTTTCTGTAAAAAGAAGAATAACTGCACAATAAAATTATTAGGAACTCTTTGTAGAAGTATCCTTTTCATTAGCACTTGTTTACTTATTGTAGAACTGCAGAGACATGGTCCTCTTTAAAATCCTTTGGATCTCACTTGGAAATATTTGCTTTTCCTTTTACTCAGTGAAGAAATCCAGGGTGACAGTACTTGAAATATCTTTGACAGTTTAACCTAATACAAAAACAGGCAACAGCTTCAAGCATTATGGCCTGCAAACTATCTACTTAATATTATTGGATTAGCCCAATTCCAAGCTATCCTGAAACTAAGAAAAAGAGTATATTCAAGCAAGCCTATTTGCATGAATAACCTATATCCTGTCACACTTCTATCTTCCATATCTTGAATGTCTCAAACATTAAGGAAGCAGTAACAAAGATCAAAGTCCTCCTGTTCCCTTTTCTGACCGTTGTTTCATTCTTCATGAAATTCAGAATAATTTGTTTTTTATTTTAGATGTATTTTCATCCTTTCAACTGAGCTACCATTCATATGATCTTCTGCTAAGATCCCAACTTAAAAGTGAGATTAATTGGTCCTACCAAAATGTAGACATCTGTCTCATAATTAAATGTCCCAGTTAGGAATTTTATTCACTACACATCTGTATATCTGATAGCCTTAACCAGTAAATGTGGGCAAGTTGTAAGTATAGGCATAATAAAGAGAAGGGTTTCTATCTTTCAACAGTATCATCTGAGCATCCCGCATGGAATAAATATTTCTTGATCAATGTGATTAATTGCTACTCATGCCTGAGGAGTTCTTTAGTATGTCATCTCTACTCTCCTATAAATGATTAATGGGGTAAGGCAGGTGTAAAGAACATATTGAGGGACTGTGTTTCTGAATATGTAAAGGTGGTAGGATCAATAAAGAACACCAGAGGATGTGGTGGTGAATAATCCATAAATATTCAGCCCTCACCTTACATTTTGGGAAATTTGGGAGGATTAATTTTAATAATAGATATAATAAACCTACTATCTTAATAAGGGGGCCAGTTGGTATAGTGGCAACAGGCTAGAAACTAAGAGACCCACTTTAAACATAAAGCCAGCAGTGTAATCTGGGGCCAGCCATTCTCTCTCAGTCCTAATAAGATGGCAAATTGCTTCCAAAATCTTGGCAAAAGATGTGCCCATGTAATCATGAATTGAATCAACACTGACTCAAGATATGTACACACAATCTACCTACCTCCCTCAAAAATCATAATATGTTAGTTTGCAACTAAATTTTGATTGTGGTCTACAAATTAAGCCTTCAAGTTACCAAAATAATTCTGGCCTCCATCAAATCCATACGTTTATTTATTTGAATCTGTTAGCCACCAAACTTAATGGACTCTGCACAATGATTTTAATGAAGAAGGTAGAAAACTATTTTTCTGTCCTCTCAGCGGCCAACTGTGTCAAAGGTGGAAAATACCTCACGACTGGTTTAATTTAGGCAGATCTTGCTACAGCCCAAAATATGTTGTGCTCTACAATTCTGAAACATAAGTCTGATTGTAACCTACAGAATATCTATCTATCTATTCTCATTTTATATACCCACCTTTCACACAGCACATGACTCTAAAACAAATCATTTTAATCATCATTTAAAAAACTTAATAGAATAGTAGATAAATTATTGTTATAGATAATGCAGCTATCTCACTGATTCATCAGTTTCTTGAAATTCCCAAGTCTTTAACACAACCATGTTTTAAGGAACTTCCAGAAGGATGTCAAGGAATTGGGTTAATCTCGCCTTGGGGGGAGGAAATAATGTTTCACAGACTGGATGCCACAGCAGAAAAGGACTGTCTCCTGGGTCCTGCCAAATGTAACTCCTTCACAGATAAGACCGACAGCATACCTCTCTGCCAGACCTAATGGGATGGATAAATATAATCAGATAGAGGTGGTCCCTCAAATAACCTGTCTTCATGCCATAAAGAGCTTTAAAGGTCAAAGCAAGCAATTTGAATTGGACCCAAAAGCAAACTGGTGACTCGTGCAGCTTGCAGAATAGAGGTGTATCAGGCAAATATGGAGGCATATCTGGAAGCAGATATACTGTAACTGCCTGCACTGCTGCATTTTGCACCAGCTGAAGCTTCTGAATATTCTTCCTGTTCCAAGTAGAGCATATTGCAATAATTTATCTGGGAAGTGACCAGGAGACGAGTGATTGTGAGCAGAACCTCCAAATCTGGAAATTGGAGCAACTAATCTTCAAGCAAGAGTTGAGTTTAGGAGGATCCCCAGATTATGCACCATAATTGTTTCAGGCAGTGCAACCTCATTCAGTACCAAAATTAACATAGTCCCTGAACCAGGGAATCCCAGAATCCAGAACCACTCAATCTTGAAAGTGTGCAGTAGAAATCTGGCCACCATAGCCCCCAGGCACCAGAATAGGTATCAGGTTGAGCTCATACTCAGATGGAGAGACTGACAAGAGCAGCCAGTTCCAAAATTGCTGGATAAACTGCTTCCTGGAGAGTTGCAGACAGAAGTAACAAGCAGGTACAGTTGCTGCCAGTCTCAGACAATAAGGAATCTGAGCTGCCACCCACTTCCAGTGGAAGGGCTCTCCAGGTGGAGACAGCTGAGCAAAGGCACTCTACAAAGGCTTACAAGAAAAAAGCCTTGTTCTTCCAAATAGTCGTCCCCAAGCCTGCTTCTATTTACGAAGGGCAATGAACTTAAGCTTCTCTGTTGGCAACAACCATTAATTTAGTCAGACTACACATACCTTGACTCTCAGCTTGAATTCTTATGACTATGACTCTGGACCTGGATTGGTTGATTAATTTTCTATGTGTTTGGAACCTTGGACTTTGTTTGACCATTCTAAATTCTGACAAGCTTGCAAAACTTTTGGGAACTTGCTTTTGTACTGTATGTCCATATGTGTTTGCACTTAATTCCTTTGATGTTTGTTTACTTACATCACAAATCTTATCAGTAAAGTTTGCAACCATCTCTTTGTGTGCTTGTCTGCGTTTGGCCTGGGACAAGATATTAACAGCATTGTTTAGTTTCAAGAAGCAGAAGGGTGTAATTGGGTATCATCATCATCATGATACTATACCTCATGGCAATAAATTCTCTCACCCAGTGGCTTCATATAGATGGAGGGGAGACAGCACTGAATTCTATGGAATACCACAAAATAGGGGCTAAGGATGAGATCTCTTCTTCCCAATCACACTGACTGGTATCAACCTTGGAGAAAGGAGGAGAGCCAACAGTGCTGCCCACCTCCATCTCTGGAACTATTCCAAAAGGATACCATGATTGATGGCATAGAAGGCCACTGAGAGGTCAAACAGGGCTAGGATGGATGCAAAACCTCTGTCCCACTCCTATCAGAGATCATCTAAAACTGTGATCAATGCCATTTCCGTCCCATGCCCAGACCTGAATCCTGACTGAAAGAAGTTCAAATAATCTAATTCATCCAGAATCTTCTGAAGTCGCTATATGAACATTTTTTCAACTATCTTCTTCCAAAAAGGAGAGTAGATACTGGGTGAAAATTGTACAGTATGGTGGGATCCAGAGATAATTTCTTGAAAAGAGGGGAAACCAACAGAGAAACATCCCCTCACCCAAGGAGGAATTCACCATTGCTGGAACCTATCCACATGAAATATCCCCAGGGAACTTTAGTTAGCCAGGAGGGGCATGGATCTTAGGAAAAGGTGATCAAGCTCACAATCATAAGAACTCTGACCATTTCCTCAGGCCTAATAGGCTGTTAGGCTCAAAGAAGTAGGTCAGACAGTTCAGTTCTAATCTAAAGGTTTATTGAAGCTACAAGGTCATGAAAATTTCTCCAATTGCCAGCCTAACACCCTGACTTTGCAGATTAGGCTAACAGTCTTCACAAGAGATTAGACCTTTGGCATTTGTGCATGGGCAGAGATTCCAAAATGATTCCCTTCTTTATTTCTGGCTCAACCCCTCTTTCTGCTACACAGTCTCTAGGTAACAGGGCAAGAGTCTCCCCTGGGATCTGCAACAAGACCAGTATCAAACTGAGAATGAATTTGGGTGACCTTGTCTGAAATGTTGAACAAATTTTTCCACATGGCCTTGTAGGATCCCTAAATGTCATGTGAAACAAACTGCGAGGCTGCTAACTGCAGATGCAATAAGAACAGAAAACTGTTGCCGCTTCTCCATTCTTATCACCATGTAGTATGCCTTAATAGCAGCTCTAACCCATATTTGGTTAAGTTCATCTCTCACTGAGTGCTAATGGTGCTCGAAATGTTCTTCTCTTATTTTGTCTCTTAATTCTTGGGTGTGGGCTTGGGAAGACTCCGGGAGGCAGTGCAAGACAGGGGGCCTGGCATAATGCAGTCCATGGGGTCGCGAAGAGTCGGACATGACTATGCGACTGAACAACCACCAGATGGGGAAGCTGGGGATGGCTAAACCCTACAGCCACCCCCAGCTTCTTGGTCTTCTTTGGATGGAGCCCAAAAGTGCTCCAGACCCCCAAATCCTTCAGAAACTGGGAAAGAATCTTGACAACATCATTTGGTCAGCCTGGATAGGGATGCAAATCTGGGTAGAAAAGAAATTCCAGGAGAAAAGAGGGAAGCAGTGGCTGAGCAGTTAAGATGCTGGGCTCGTCAGCTAGAAGCTTGGCAGCCCAAGTTTGAGACTCAAGCACTGCTGTGTATCAGAGTGAGCTCCCATTACTTTTCCAGCTCCTGCCAGCCTAGCAGTTCAAAAGCATGTAAAATGCAAATAGATAAATAGGTACCACCTAAATTGGTGGGAAGGTAACAGGGTTCCATGCATCTTGGCATATAATCATGCATATCACATGACCACAGAAGTGTCTTTGGACAAACACTGGCTCCCTCATTTGTAAGTCGGAGATGAACACCACCCCCTAGAGTCAGTCATGACTGGCAGGGGAAAACTTTACCTCAGCAGAAAAACCCAGTTATTTAGACTTCCCACTGCCCACCTTGCTTGCAAATTACAAGTCAGTTAAAAAAAAGGAAATTGCATGAATCTCCCTCAACCTGAGGAAGAGGAGGGAAAACTACTCTCTGGTAGGGTTGACTTTGCCTTGACCCGAAAAGACAAAGACAGTTGAGGGCAGTTTGAGGGGTCAGTGGTAATGCAGGCAGGCTGCTCTGTCCAATGAGGCCAGGGCCATGGAAAGACTGGTAGCTACCAACCTCCCCACCCTCCCAAAGGCCAGCTCCGACTCATTGGGCAAGCACTTCCCTTTCCTACCTTGCTTTGCTTCTGGGTAGCCTTCAAGGCACCAGTGAAAATATCAGCAATTTCCCCCTCCCCAGCCATCTCCTCCCCAGTCCTGCCTGCCTGCTCTCAAACCCAATCCAGGGATTCAAGCACTGATGGCCTTCAATCCCAGAAATGCTGACTTCATACCAGGGCGAACTGAGACCAGAAGGGCCCAGCGGGAGCTGCATGCAAGAGGCTGAGACCGGGGTCAGATTTGGGATTGCTGAGAGGTTCTGAGAAGAGCAGGGGGCAAGTGTCCCCCATTCCACCGATTGGCACCCGACCTCTGCCCCCTGTTTCTCCATCGCACAACCCTGTGAGGGAGGCTGAGCGGAAGGAGGGTGGGACAGTGGGCGTGACTGGCAGCAGAGGGACGAAGGGTGGACAGGCTGGCTGGGAAAACCTTCTGCGGCATCACACAATCAAACTAAACTGATCTCCAGATCTTCAGCTAAGAGCATCCAGGAGTCCATCTCTTCACTGGCCCCTTTCTCTGGCTTCTTAGCTGACGCTGCGCCTTTGCTGCTGATCTGGAACTTGGTCCTCTGCTTGAACTTCCCCATGGAAGCAATGCATGAGGCTGAAGTAGTCCTCACAGGGCAATAGGACTGATACACTCTGAGGTCAATCCCCTTAACGGGAAAAGAACTGTCGTCCTTCTTGGCTGGCTTTACTGTTAACATTCCACAAAAGCTGAGCAAAGAGGTGCCCAATGCAAGACAAAATGCAGCCACATTGGACCAGAGTGTCCTGAAAGGTGAAATGTGGTTTATTTCATTACTGCATTTATTTTTGGGATATAAATTTTCTTTTACTGCACCAGCCACCACCAGGGCCAAGAGGGTGACGGTGGATTTCACTCTCTGGTGGTAGATATAGAAAGAACCAATATCCCTAAATATCCAAGTTTCTAAAGCTGTCTACTGTTGTCCCCAAACGGGTCGTTAGCTTGGTGTCGAAGCCAATATTGACGCCAGGCATGAGGTGTGGATTTTAATAGCATTTGTTACCAAAACAAAACGCGCTCTCAGCATTCAATGGAGCCGAAGAGCCCTGATCATCAATTCCCAATGATATTTATAGGAAAATACATAAACCCACCTTTGCTGCCCCCACCCCTCCCATAACATGCACATTACGTGTAGCAATTATTGGGCTCTCTGTGCTTCTACATTCCTAAGTTCTACAGAACTATCAGCGAGGAGTTACACCCCCATAAATCTCTAGGTTAGGATAGCACAATCAGATCTTCTGAAAAATTCTTCGTTCGGCCATCTGGTCTCTTATCTCTAGATATCCTCCCTTCTTGCTGTTCTAACAAGCAAGCTAATTTCTCAAGGTTAGTGGTGCTGTGAGCTACACGTACGAGAATAATTACAGTATTTTCCTACCACTCCATCAGACCATCACCACACTCACATTTCCAGGTACCTCGAGGCGGTTTGGGGTCACCTGGGCGGAGAAAGACCTAAAAGACAACCTACATCCAAAGAAGGACTCCGGGAAGTGCTGAAAGAAGCTGGGCATGATATACCAGAAAGTTACCTCCAAAAATGTCAGGATGGTCTCCCCAAAAGAGGCCAAACTGTGTTTACAGCCAAGGGAGGTCCCACTAAATGCTGGCTTTTGGCTGAAGGAGCCATTTTGTTCTGAAAGTTGTGTTTGTTTAAATTTTGTGTACGCATTTCCTGTGTTTTGTGTTTGAATCTTAACACAGAGACCAAAAAATAATTACAGATGGTCATTAAAAGTTTGCTAAAACAAAACGGGTGGTGGCCTAAGATTTTTGCACAGTACATATACTGTTACTACCTGTGCGTGTGCGTGTGTGTAGTAAAGGTAAAAGTTTCCCTGTGTCTGACTCTAGGGGGCAGTGCTCATCTCTGTTTCATAGCCGAAGAGTCAGCACTGTCCAAAGACACTTCCATGGTCGAGTGGCTGGCATGACTATATGTCGAGGCGCACGGAGCGCTGTTACCTTCCCACCAATTTAGGGGGTACCCATTTATCTATTTGCATCTTGCATGCTTTTGGACTGCTAGGTTGGCAGGAGATGGGGCGAATAACGGGAGCTCACCCCATTACGTGATGCCTGGCTTTTGAACTCGGGCTGCCGACCTTCGGGCCAACAAGCCCAGCTTCTTAACTACCAGGCCACTATATGTGTGTATGTATGAAACTTTTAAACAAGAAGATAAATCTAATGGTTTAGCCGCTATGTTGTGTCTGACTTCGCAACCTCCCTGCCCTGCACTGCCTCCCAGAGCCCACACCCATCACATGTCTACGCTACCTATCCACCTCATCCTCTGCCATCCCCTCCTCCTCCTCCCTTCAATCCTTCCCAGCATCACAGTCTTTTCTAATGAGTCCTCCCTGCGCATTATGTGG
>JANHZU010002075.1:132247-144597 GCA_032468055.1 Acrochordus granulatus | reverse complement strand
GTCTATAATAGCCTGTCCTTACTATCTCTAAAGGAATGCTTCAACTATTTCCCAGCTTGAATATATCACAAATGCCTGCAGTGTGGCTGCAGGAAGAAGAAGCTGTTTTGATTGCAGAGAGATAGACTTTTGTGAACTTACCAGAATGATCTCCAACACATTCAGTTTATCAACTTCAGTTATCTGCAAGAGGTGATTTTATCTCTAGTTCAGCTTTCTAACGTTTTTATAATATGAAGATTCCTTATTGCACTCAGCTATCTTCCAGTTAAAAGCTAAAATCAGAATGGCACCAGTGACAGTGCTGGAGGCTAATAGTTTCTGAATCACAAATATGAAAAGTATAAAGAATCAAGTAGACCAAGTCTATGTGAGGGGGGGGCTTGTTTTGAATATTTTTTTCTTAAAATTTATTTACAGAACAAACAAGTTCAAAAGATAAAAAAGCATGGGCATGACTAACTTCTCCTTATCTCCAAAATACTATGGTGAACTTTTTGGGAAAATTGGTGTTTCAGAATTTAACAGATTTTTTGGATACTATTTTTCTTGGGAATATTGGTTCAATTTTTCTAAAGCTCTAATCTAGACAAAGCAAAAAAGTTTTTAATAAAGGGAATACTTGCTTTCAAAGAATTGAATGCTGGCCATTTCCCCAGATTTTGCTTGGCCTTCTAGAGGACGAAGACATATTAAAATTATAGAGTAAGTCTATTAAAAACTCATTAGATTTTTTAAAAAGTGTGATGAATATTATACAAATCTATCAAGGACCCTTAATAATGGTCTCCTCCCATTTCAACCCATATGTTAATGACTGAAAATTAGTTACACCTAGAAGCCCCATCCTGTAGTATCTGCAGCTTACTCCCAGATTTGGAACAATCAAAGAACCGAGAACATATAGAAGTTGCCTATGGCTCTAAAATTCCTTGCCTATAACATAACAGGGAAGGAAAATAATTAATTTCTTCCAAACTAGTATCAAACTGCACTGGTTCTTTTTGTAGGAGAGAGACTGGCAGAGCTAGAAGGAGGAATAAAATGAAGTATCAGCTTAGAATCCTTATATAAACATAAGAAAGTGAAGCCTAACCCCCTTCCCTTGACCAACCGCCCATGAATTCTGTTAGCTGTTATCTAGTTTCTCACAGGTGCAAACCATCAGTCTTAGAAGATTTCTGTACATAGACTTTTAGAAATAAATTAGTTGTTTTGCAACTTAGTGCATGGGGATGATTGCTTGCACCTAACATTTGTCTTTTTCCAATCTAGCCATGGTACCACTGCTGTTACTAGTAGAAATTGATATGAGCATAGCCTTCCTTAAAGTTCTACATTGTTGAACAAAAGCAGAAGCCAAAAAGGGACAAAAACCCTGTTTCTGTTTGATTACAAATTGGGAAGAGGGAGAACCAAACTAATTTTATTGAACTATATTGTATGTAAAAGATTACTGTATTAACTTTAAAAAATACTAACAAGTGGGATCAAGACATTGCCAGTCAAGCAGGCAATATTGTCTGTTTCCCCTCCCTTGCCATAATAATAATGCAAGTAATCCATGAGGTGGAGAAAGGGCTAGACTACATTTTGTACTATTACCCTGTACTCGTTCTCTCTTTCTCTCTCTCTGCATTTTATTTGCTTTCCACTCTCTTTCCTTGGGGCAGATCATTACATTATCATTGGGGATTGCTATGCAGGTGAATGATATGTGAGCTGGCATTCTAAGGATGAGGTTGAGAGAGGGGGGAAGGGGGGAAGATCAGCAATATGACACCCTATCTTTCTCTAAAATAACATTTCAGAAGCCACTGAATGCATTTTTCAGGACATAGTAGGCATTGCCCACTATTCAGAGGCATGAATGCAAATCAGGAAGTCTAAGGATCATCTGGGGTGGCGGAATCATCCAAGGAATTTATTGGATTTCTTGTATGGATTGTCTCAACAATTATATAAATCAAACTGGAAGAAAATTAGTCACAAGACAAAAACACGAACAGGCAGTCAAACAAGGGCAAGAGCAAAGAAAGGAAAGTCCTTGCTGGTGGCTTCCCATTGTCATGAATAAGGACATACCTTTAATTTTGCAGCCACAAAGATTATTGGCCAGGTAGGGAGTAAAACAGCCAGGGAAGTAATTAAAGTCTAGGAATTGGGTTCCCTGTCAGTCCATAGAAGCATGGAATTACTGCCAACTTACTAGGTGATCTGAAATTGAATATATGGTGGTAGTGGGGAAGTTAATGAACAATGCAGTTGAGAAACTGGTGGATAACTACATAAGCAAGCGCAGAGTGTGATGTATGGTCAGTTTAGTAGGTTTGATGAGATAAACTTTATCTCATAGTAGTTTATCTACTATTCTCTGACTATGGGTTCAAATGAGAGTTTGAAAGTTCAGAATAATAATTCAGTAGTCCCAGTCTCCAATTCCATTTGGCTTATGCAGCCATTCATTCCAAATTTCCATGTTCTAACCACTGAAAGTAGGAAGTACATTGTTTCACATTGATGCTGTGGACAAAAATGCCACTAATTGTGCACTTGCACTCTGTGTGTGTGTGTGTGTGTATACACATATATATGTGTGTGTGTGTGTGTATAGATATATATCTCCTCTGCTGTCTCCTTCTCCTTTTTCCTTCAATCTTTCACAGCATCACAGTCTTTTTCAATGAGTCATCTCTTAGCATTAGGTGGCCAAAGTATTTATCCTTTGGCTTCAGTATCTATCCTTCTAGTGAACAATCAGGGTTGATTTACTTTAGGATTAACTGTTTTGATCACTTTGCAGCCCAATGGACTCTCACAAGTTTCTCCAGCATCACAATTCAAAGGCATCAATTCTTTGGTGCTCAGCCTTCCTTGTGGTCCAACTCTCACAGCCATACATTACTATTGGGAAAATCATAGCTCTGACTATACAGACCTTTGTCAGAAAGGTGATGTCTCTGCTTTTTAATATTCTGTCTAGGTTTGCTATAATTTTCCTCCAAGGAGCAAGCATCTTTTAATTTCATGGCTGCAGTGATCTTGCAGCCCAAGAAAGTAAACTTTGTCACTGCTTCTCTTTCTTCCCCTTCTATTTCCAAGAATTGATGGGACCAGATGCCATTATCTTTTTTTAATGTTGAGTTTCGAGCCAGCTTTTGCACTTTCATCTTTCACCCTTATCAAGAGACTCTTTAATTCCTCTTCAGTTTCTGCCATTAGAGTGGTATTATCCGTATATCTGAAGTTGTTGCCTGGCAACCTTCATTCTGGCTTCTGATTCATCTAGTGACTCTGACATTTTGCATGATCTACTCTGCATATAAGTTAAATAAGCAGGGTGACAACATAGAGACTTCTTGTACTTCTTTCCCAATTTTGAACCAATCAATTGTTCCATGTTCAGTTCTAACTGTTGCTTCTTGACCAGTATACAGGTTTCTCAGGAGACAGGTAAGGTGGTCTGGTACCCCCATCTCTTTAAGAATTTAGTTTGGCAATCATAGTTTGGCAATCAAAGGCTGTAGCATAGCAATTGAAGCAGGAATAGATGTTTTTCTGGAATTCCCTTGCTTTTTCCATGATCAAGTGAATGTTAGCAATTTGATCTCTAGTTCCTCTGTCTCTTTGAAACCCAACTACCAGTATTTCTGGTAGTTCTCAATTCATATATTGCTGAAGCCTAGTTTATAGTATTTTGAGCATAACATTGCTAGTGTGTGAAATGAGTGCAATTATACAATATTCTGAACATTCTTTGGCATTGCCCTTTTTTGGGATTCAAATATAAACTGACTTTTTCCAATTCTGTGGCCACTGTTGAGTTTTCCAAATTTGCTGGCATATTGAGTGCAGCACTTTTACAACATAATTGTTTAGGATTTTAAATGGAATATCATCACCTCTTCTACCTTTGTTGCTAGAAATGTTTCCTAAGGCCCACTTGACTTTGTACTCCAGGATATCTGGCACTAGGTCAGTGACTGCACCATCATGGCTATTAGGGACATTTAGATCTTTCTTGTATAGGTCTTCTGTGTATTCTTGTGATCTCTTCTTAATCTCTTCTGCTTCTGTTAGGTTTCTACCATTTTTGTCCTTTATCACGCTCATATTTAGACAAAACATTCCCTTGATATCTCCAATTTTCTTGGAGAGAGCTCTGGTCTTTTCCAGTCTATTGTTTTCCAATATTTCTTTGCAGTGTTAATTTAAAATGGCCTTCTTATTTCTCCTTACTATTCTCTGGAAATCTGCATTCAGTTGGGTATATCTTTCCCTTTCTCCTTTTTCTTTCACTTTCCTTCTTTCCTCAGCTATTTCTAAAAGCTCATCAGATAGCCACTTTGTTTCTTGAATTTATGCACCTCTATGCCTCACCTCAACTGTATTTTCATAAGGGATATGATGGGTCATAAGTGAATGGCCTAGGGGTTTTCTCTACTTTCTTCATTTTAACCCTGAGTTTTGCAATAAGAAGCTCATGATGTGAGCCACAATCAGTTCCAGATCTTGTTTTGACTGACTTTATGGAGCTTCTCCATCTTTGGCTGCAAAGAATATAATCAATCTCATTTCAGTGTTGACCGTCTGATAATGTCTATGTGTAGAGTTGCTCTTTGGATTGTTGGAAAAGAGTGTTTGTTATGACCAGTCTGTTCTCTTGACAAAATTCGGTTAGCCTTTGCCCTGCTTCATTTTTGTACTCGAGGGCCATGCTTGCCTGTTGTTCCAGTGATCTTTTGACTTCCTACTTTAGCATTCCATCCTCCTATGATGAAAAGGACATCTTTTTTGGTGTTAGTTTTAGAAGTTCTTATAGGCCTTCAAAGAATTGGTCATCTTCAGCATCAGTGATTGGGACATAGACTTGGATTACTGTGATGTTGAATGGTTTACCCTGAATGCGAACTGAGATCATTCTATGTTTTTGAGATTGTACCCTAGTACTGCTTTTCCTACTCCTTTATTGACTATAACAGCTATTCCATTTCTTCTAAGGGATTCTTGTCCATAGTAGTAGATATACTGGTCATCTAAATTAAATTTGCCCATTCCCATCCATTTTAGTTCACTTATTCCCATATTGATGTTTTATCTTTCTGTCTCAAATTTGACCACATCCATTTTATCTTGATTCATAGAGCTTACATTCCAGGTTCTTACACATACTGTTCTTCACAGCATCAGACTTTCCTTTCATCACCAGACACATCCACAGCTGAGTGTTCTTTTGGCTTTGGCCCAACCACTTCATTCTTTCTGGAGATACTTATAATTGCCCTCCATTCTTCCCCAGTAGCATATTGGACACTTTCTGACCTGAGAAGCTCATCTTCTGGTATCATATTCATCAGCCTTTTGATACTGTCCATGAGGTCTTGGCAAGGATACCAGAGTGAGTTGCCATTTCTTTCTCCAATGGATCACATTTTGTCAAAATTCTCCACTATGATAGTCCATCTTGGGTGGCCCTGTACAGCACAGCTCATGACTTTGCTGAGTAATGCAATCCCCTCACCATGGCAAGTCAGCAAACCATGAAGGGGATCTTTCCTCTCCTACCACCATAGCCTTTAGACCACCTATAGTATGTTCATGAGTCGCTGATGATGATACAAGGTTTCAATCCAATACTGGATTTAGTTTTTACTCTAATTTATAATAGAATTCTGTGTAAGGCAACTCAAAACTATTTTAAAGCCATGCAGTTCCATGGATTTTACTCCCTTTTGAGTAGGTATGTAATAACAGTCCAGATCGTATCACAAGTATGTGCTATTTTGAATCTGAGGCAATATACACAGCTTTAAAAAGCTACATAAAGAAATTTAAGGAATCTCTTTGTAGAGCCAAGTTCCTTCGGTGAAATACAAATGCTCTCTGTCTCTGGAATATTTTCTACTGTTGTAGTGTCATTGCTAACAGGAGTAGTATGAAGGATGAAGCCTAGTAGTTCTATCAGTTAACATTAGCCATGTTCCAAGATCAGTTCTAGGTTTTGGGAAAACTCTGTATTTTCAGTAGGCCCCCATTTGTTTCTTTCTTGACACTGTCATGCCTGCATTTCTGATCTCCTGGGCCTAATCCACAAAGCCAATCAAATAAGAGTGCAGGAGATATACTGATTATTGTCTGCATGTTTCAGAAGGGGAAATGAATAAGCAGTAATACAAGGGAGGCAGAAGTCACTCATGCCAACTATCACTATAGACTTACTGAATGAGAAGAGTTGGAAGGGGAATTTTAGTCTCTCTGATATACGTGTTTTAACTATTGTAAAGTATCTCTGACCATCCAACCTCTGCTTAAAGACTTCTATTGTAATCCTGTAAATGCTTTGAATCTGTATGTACTTATGAGTAAGAAGTATTTTTATGCAAATATGTTTTACCAAAATGAAACAAGAAAAGCAGGCATGTTATTATGATTTATATAAGGAGAGCCAGCAATCTGATCATTTCCCTGATTTCCTGTCCTTGCTCTGTTTTATATACAGTATGTGTATTTTGAGTATGTTTATATGTAAGATGCACACTACTGCTTTAAGACCTCATTGTTTTTTAAAGTATGAGTTGATGGTTCTTTTTGCATATACTTTGTAAGGCTGACTTAAGTAAATCTTGACAACTCTGTTTCCCCAGGGAGTAGACTAAAAGTATTGTTTAGAAATCTAATATATGGTTTATTTACTCAATTTGTGCTGAGCTCTACAGTCCTTTCAGACTGGCTTTGTTGGCCCATTACTCTATTAATGCTCCATTACTGAAATTAGTGTTGTAATTGGAGGAATGGGGGAGGGAAAAGAGGAAGGGGATACTTAAAAAGAAAAAAAGTAAAAAGGAACAGCTTCACTTTAATCCTATCACTCATTAAACCATCAGGAAACTAAATCCTTTCCCCCACACACACATGCTTGTTCTTAGAGACACTCCTTCAGATAGAGCATTCACATGGATAAACAACCAGCAAATTGCATTGCCAAGTAAATCAGTATATATTTAAAACAGAAGTCTATGCTGGTGATGCATAGATGATAAGGGGAATATGAAAAGAAATACCATCACCAAATTCAAGAGGACAGGTTCGTAACTAATCTGAGACACACTAAAGTGCCTCCACATAGTTTTACTGAATTGGGTGGCAATTAATTCATCAAAAGCCTTGGATTTATATAAATATATGCTGAAATATACATTTAAAAACAATTGATACAGTTTAAATAAAAATATTAAAAACACCTACACAGTATAGGATAGTACAGAGAAAGAGATTTGTGTGTGCTTACTCAATTTACTGCCTAAATTCTAACTATGGAAAGGCAATTTCTCTCTTCTTCCCCCCATTTTTTTGGAGAAAGTGAATTGACAGTCCTACAAATGAATAACTTTTCTCTATAGACTGAGTTACAGAGTTACAAAGGAAATTTATCAATTTCCTCTATTGGAATAGATATTGCAATGAATTCAGATGGCCATGATCTACATACAATATAATCACTTAAACTTATACAAGTTATTAGGATTAATAGACTTGTTACTACAACAAAAATAAACAGCAGCTTAGATGAAGATTTTATATGATCAGATGCAATCAAGCATCATGTTAAATGTATATCTCTTTTAAAAATAGAGATAATCAGATGCCACAGTATATTGCTGCCAAAACAGAACTCCAACCCATATGCAGATATTTAGAAAACAGCAATAAGTGGACTATATGTAACTAAATTATACATAACTTTTTAAGAACATCTTAATTAATCTCACAGGTGGACAGTGTTAATATGTATGTGTGAACCCAACTGCAAAAATTTTGCATCATCACACACAATGATATTCTTAGAATTCTGCCAAATATCTTTTTAGAAACCTAATGTGGAATAGTTTTGCTATAGTCACTATTCTTATAATAGCAGATCTATTGTATATTAATTTCTAGAATCAATGTGAGTTATAATATTTTCTTTTACCATTTTATGTGTATTCATTAGCATGCTCACACAGTTCCAAAGTGCAGTGAATAATCTCTATTCTCCTTCAAATGATTGTTTATCATGGTATTTTAGAAAACCGATGAAGCATCTTTATATTTCTAGAAGTCTTAAATATGAATTAGCATGTAGTCAAAAATGATGTGCAGTACTTTGCTATGTGGTGGATTGACAGACTTGCCTGTATTGATCTCTGGAGATAATCACTATGCTAGTAATACCTGTAGGTGCAATAGAAAAGTACACATTACTGAATTCTACATTTATTCTTCCCATATGAAATCAATAGGTCATATTGTTTGAAAGCATTATATGGACTTAACCTGCAATCATTCCTGTCAGACTTCAGGCTTAAAAATTATTTTTATAATTACATTTGCCAAAGTATTAATTACCACCATGTAGTAGCTAAGTGTGTGAGCTATGAGTTAGGAAGTGTCTCATTTAAATTTAATCTCCATTAAATACCTACTAGGGTTGGAGTATACTTTTTTTTATTAAAAAAAGTTTAATGTGGTATCAGAAAAGTATTTCTCCATTTGATTTCTATTATATCACTGATAGGGCTGTTCTAGCAACATTTTCTTTGAATAAATTACTCATTCTGTGCTTCATTTGTGGAATGAAAGAGTCACTCATGCAAATCCACACACTCATACAAAGTGACTGGCCCTCATCTATGAAAAAAAATGCCACCTTATTGGCAAATTAGGAGTAAGTGTTAATGGGCCTATAACTCAACAAGGGCTTTCTGATAATGGTTGGAATTCCTTAGCCCTTCCACCATTTCTTAAGTTCAGAGCTATGAATCTAACTTACTCTGCGTGAGTGAGTGAGTAATGAAAGGAGGGAGAAAAAGAACGGACATCAGAAGCTTCTATTTTCTTCATCTTCTGACTTGGACCATCATATGGACTGGGCTTAGAAGTTATGCTCAAAAGGATCTGTAGTAGTGTTCACACAACTCATCTGGTTAAGGTAGTAATAAAGCATCTTGCCTAATAACTACTCAAAACCTGGATCCCCCACTGTATCAATATTTTCCTTCAAGTCAGCTGTCAGGAGTATAATAAAAATGAACTTTCTGCTCATATATTTTGTATATTTGTTTAACATACAGAAAGACAATGAAAACATCATGTTCTGTGTTGATAAATGGTAATGGAATGACTATTGGCTACAATATGCCAATATTTTAAAACACCATGTAATGGGACCCACACTTAATATTCACACATATTTCCATAGCATGGGGCAAGAGCAGAAATGGCGTTTTAGCAATATATGTGAACAGAGTCACACACTGAAATTCATGAATTCCTTTTATTCCTTTGATTACATTTCAAGCTATAGTCATGGTAAACACGATTCTACATCCCATTTGAATGTAGCATAGCCTTAAACATATTGGTCAGGGAAATAATAATTCAAAAATTCCCAGTAAATTTAGGGCTAAATGAGGATTTGAACCTGGATGTCAACACTTGTGTGATATTCTAACTCTATATTGAATTTTTCTTATTACAGATGCAAGATACTGAGGAATTATGTTTATTAAACTCTATGGGTTTAACTAGTTACAGATCTCAACCTAAGTAATATAACATATCTTAGAAGTAACAAGCAACAAACTGGTGATTTAAACCAAACCCAGTGAGCAGCAGTGATTTGACAGATGCAAGTAATTCATTAACAGAAAAGGGAAGTAGCTATCCTAATAAAAAGTGACTTTGAAGATTGTTTGATACAAATGGCCGTGTATCAAATGGCCTTTTGATACAAATGAATTTGATACAAATTCAGCTGACCTCCCGTGAGGAGATCAGTTGAAGCAATGTACTATCAGATGAAAAATCAAACTGTGTATTAATTTGGTAGTTACTGATAGTCCAGCAGCTTTGCTGAATAGTATTTCTTACTGTTCCATTTGTATTATGATTTGCTGCCAATAAGTATAATACTATGTGATAACTAGAGAAGCACACATATTCAGTTAAACATAGCTGCCAATTGTATTGCAGCAGTATTTGTTAAGTACCTGAGCCCAAATACAATTTTTTAAGTCTGAATCTAAAGTAGTAATCTAAAACTCAGAGTTAGGATCAAAAATAAGACATTGAATATTCATTCATTTTTACATATCATAAAAACAATAAAGTAGTCTTTGTTTACTGATCACAACTGGTCCTGTAATTTGATTATTAAGTGAAGTGGTTGCTAAATAAAATTGTGACTGGGCTTATGATCTTACTCCAGCTTTCCTTTGCTTTACTATGACCTACAAAAGTCATAAATGCAAGGACTGGTTATAAAGTGACTTTTTCATCATCATTGTAATTGAGAATGATCGTGAAATGAAGCAGTCTCTCCCTGTAAAGAGCACATAGCTATTTTCATATGCATCCAGCATTTAAATGTTTAATCAGATTTAAAATCAGATCATAAATCTTGCCATACGGACTGATAGTATATTTAGGGGTTGTTTTTGCCTTGCTTTTTTGATGGCTAAAGAACATATATGACATAAGGACATTAACTCCAAGGCAACAAATCAGAATAGGAGCCTCAGGGAGTTTTGAGTCAGAACAGGCAGGAATAATCTTTTCTGGCTCAAGTATGATAATTATCCTGATCTACATTGGCATTGTCCAGAACAGGAACATAAATCACAAGTTTTGGTGACAATAGAAAATATCATAAATTCATCACATTCAGTTTCTTACTTCAAAAGTGAGGAGTGTGAAGCATCACACTTTGGGCATCTGACAAAACTGAGAGGAGCTCATATCCCAGCTGGATAACTCAGTATGTTGTGCTTCCATTCTATCACTGAGAAGCATGGAAAACTTCCTTAATCATAAGGTAGGTCAAGTCTTATGGAAAATGGAAAATCTTTATATTCCTTGACATTAATTACACATTTAGTTCTTGCTAACTCTGTTAGGATTTTTGTTCTGCTTTGGAATGTAGTACTCACTTTATGTCCTTTTCAATCAAGAAACATCCTGCTGAAACTCCAACATTCAACATTAGTTTTATTGCACTTTCTGTCACAATTCATAAAGAATACTTAATACCAGAGTTCTTGCAGTTCTTGACTACATCTGTGATATTTGAGCAAAAGCTAAACAAAAGCAAACTACACATTGAAGCATATCTTTTGAAGTGGATTTTTATTTTCAGCCTTATGTATATGAAACAAACATTTTCAGGAATACTTAATACATTTGCATGAAAATATATTAATGATGATAACTGAGACCTGTGTAGAATCACAAACACATAAGGAGAGAAGGTTTATATCGTCTATTTTCTTCATTGTACATTGGCTGTGCAAGAACAAATGAATTGAAAACAACAGTACAGTTTATTGTAACCTGCACAGTAATGAATCTCAAGTTTGAATCACATTTTTAGCTCCATATTGTCATAACGAAAAGTAAAAGATTAAAAGATGAAACTTAAGGAGGAAAAAAACACCTTTTAACACTTGGATTTGTAAATTCTAAAAATCCATATGATATTGTATATATCTTTTCCACCTCCTGAATCTTCTCCCACCAAAGTATTAATATTTGTACTAATTTATTTATGTTTCTAAATATGTTTTAAATAGAAAATGTTAAAATGCTTTTGTAAGTTCAGATTTTACAGTTGTCTTAAATCATTCATGCTAACTGAAAATTATGAAAGGCATATATTGAATGATCTGCTTGCAAGATCTTGATTGTGGTTGGCAACTTTCCTGACCTCTCATTTCCCTATATGCTTTTGTGCATTAGATTAGATGCCAAAACAAATGAACTGCTATCACTGCAGGTAATATTACTAAACTGTCATGAGAAGCTTCAGATTCTGACAAGTGTTTAACTTATTTTTCTTTGGGGTAGTAAAGGCAGCTAAGGGTGCCATGTTGCCAACTCCTGCCTTAAATCTAAATTATCCAACAAGTTAGTTTACAACCCATCTGAACTCTTAGAAAAGAGATCTGCTCTGAATTTCTATAATGCATAAATTTGGCCATGGCTTTGTTTATATCATTGAGCAAAACATTTTGCAACCAAGGCCAAATTAAGTAATGGACTTATATGTGTGAGGTACAATTGATACATGGCTACAGAAGGAATTTCACCCCTTTTGAGGCCAATTCACACCCAATGCTTTATATCAGTTGGTTGTTCACATGTTCATCAGGTATTGGGCAATCAGATCATACAATAGCAAATAGTTTGTGGTTTGCACAAACATTATGCCCATTTTGTGCAAACCATTTCTTTATTAGAGCATGAAGTCATCTGAATTGTAGAATACTTTCTTTTGGGGGAAAGCACAGCTAAGTGATTAAATTATCTCAATT